>PVIU01007058.1:0-95242 GCA_004026605.1 Ondatra zibethicus | reverse complement strand
CTCCAAACTCCCAGAGATCCTCCTGCCTCTGCCATCCAAGTGCTGGGATTAAAGGCGCGCACCACCACCGCCCGACTGACTTTACCTTTTAAAGTAGACTTCATGCTTAATATTTATTCTTAAATATTTTCAGCTATAAATCAATACCAAAAGGCAAAAACTAAAACCTTGAATAGATTTGTCTTCTCAGTATCTGAACATGCTTTTCAAAATAAAACAAAATTTAACCAAACTAAAAGATACTTTTCTTATCAGTACTTCTCTTTTTTGCTTGGCAGCTTCTGATATTTTGCTCAGGTAATTTACAATTCTAAACAAATTAGCCTACTTTTCAATCTACAGTTTTACTTATTTGGGTAAAAACCAATATTTTTACCTCACATTAGGAATTGATTATGCACATTATCTTCTCATGTTAAGAGCAAAACACCCACCCTCAGAAAACCAAACCATTTCAGTCAACTGCGGTGATTTCTAGACAGGGAACAAACGGTGTCGTTGTATCTGGTGGTTATTAGCTAACAGCTTGATAAAAATGATTGTAGGTCCTCCCTTCTCTCTCCCCCACTGTCTCATCTGTTTAGTATATTTGATAACATTTGGAAACAGGGAAAGGACTCTCACTTCTTACTACCCTCGTTCTGCAGTAATGATGCCTTCCCAGTGTGCAGAGCTTTCATGGTCTTGGAAGCCCTGCCATAGTCATTTCTCCCTTGATCTTCACAATGCACTTAAGTAGTGAGGAGAGACTGTAATCTTCCAGTTTCAACACAGGAGGGGAACTCCTCGAGCCTCAGCATCTTAGAGGACCTTAGGTAACCTTGTCTGCTGATGCCTCCAAGCCTTTAGCTGCCAGGTGGACTTTGCCATAGGCATAAGCTAGGGGAAAAACAAAAAGCAGCAAGGCGTATTTGCCTGATATGCCTTAAATATGACTGGTCCCTCTGTATGTTTGTTCTCCTATTCAGTAAGTAAATCCACATTTTGCTTCAATGTTTCTCCTCCAAGTATTTGATCCTTTTAGTCTGCTTTCCAGCTTTCAGAATCTAATCAGCAAAAATAATAATACTTGCCCACGATCTGCAACTTTCTCCGGTCCCGTTTGTTTATTTATAATCCCCCACAGAACTTACTATTTTCAGATATACTATGCATTTCATGTAGTTATCACCCTGACTCCATAAACTAGAAAGAAAGATTTTTGATGGTGAGGATTGTCATTTGTTTGTGCACATCTCCCCCACAGTTCCGATGGTGTCACTGGCAAAGGGCAGGCAGAAAGGCAAGAACGAAGCCCCAAAAATGCAAGATGAGTCACTAGAGAGTGCTCTCCCTTTCCTGGGTGAGGGTGAGGACTCTTGTATGCAAAACATTGATAGCCCTGACTCAGAGGAGAAGTCTGACCTTGGGCAATAGCTATTTAGCTATTAATACCTTGCAGCATGTGCAGCCTGGAGGGTCTTCAACAAGCTGAACTTAGGAGTGGGCTCCTTGATTGCTTGGAACTCAGGGGACGGTGTCCTTTGTCCACTCTCATTAAACCCGGCATTAAGGTCAGTCCTGCTCATCCACTCTCTCTAATGCATAAGAGGCACTGTGGTGTTTTTAAGGAACAAATACAGAAGAAATGAAACTGGTTGGCCTATATTAGGTAAGCAGATAGCAGTCAAGCTTTATTTATCACTTTCCAATGAAAGGATGGACCAGGCAAGAGAGCAAGCTAGAGCTACTTGGAGTCTAAGAGACCAAGTAAGTTGTCTAATTATGGCTCTCTTCTTGAGGTCAACCTTAGGTGTTATTGTGTTATGCCAGAAGGAGTTTGTGCTTCCTCAGCTGATAGGTAACTCTGAATCTGAGGACCTTTCCTTTCCTCACTTTCCTTCATAGATCATGAGAAATGCTTCAGCCTTGGGCAATTTGCATACACCAGCATAGGGAATAAAGCTAAGCAACACGCTTGCAAGAGAAAGATACCAACTCAATCCGCCCTGTCCATTAAAAGACAAATGCACACCTATGTAGCATTAGTCATCAGTTATTCTTCCTGTGAGATTAGTCATCAGACCCCCTTATTAGCCTTGCTAATGCATTAGGAAAAACCAGATAATTATAATGAGCTAAATTTAGAAACAACAGTCATTTTTGTAGATTAGAAATTGTGAAAGCCAGTGCCTATCAGTCTTTTCAAGTAGAAGCTCTAAGGAAGTTGTAAGAAATGATGAACGCAATAAGCTATACTTCTTGCTGAAGAATGGCATTTATTTCAGTTCCCATGTGTGCCTATCTGCTTAAATGAAAGTATGTTTATGCTTGTACTATTTTCTCAGTATTCCTGATAGCATAATTTTGTTTCAGAGAGTGCTCTTGCTTTTCATTAAACCCATAAAAATAAATGTATTTATGTAACACACACAATTTTGTATGCATAGAGCAATAAAGTAACACAAACAATTCTATATATGTATATGTATAAATGTATACTATATATGCATGTATGTATAATACATTTTCATATTATATAGACATGTATGTGTAAGTATATGCATGTATACATGTGCACATGTATATATGCACACACACAAAGGCTATTCTTTTCTTAATCATGTAATTAAGAAATTTGGATCATGTAATTAAGAAATTTGTCTTTTCCTTAGACTTAATGTCTCCTGGAAATGGCATAGAATTTTCATCAGTGTTACCTCATTCATATGTCTGCCTAAACAAGACATGACTAGCTACAACACCAACAGAGATGCTAACAGGGAAGGACACACCTCACAGGGTTCCACTCACAGACACAGAACTACGCAGAACTAACGTATGCCGAGAGTGGGAGAAATAGTCTTCTTCAGGGACGTGGAAGAACTTCTCAGTTGGCTATCCAATACTAAGTGGATCACACCTGAAAACAAGCACGCAAGAAAGACCAGACTGAGTAGGTTGTAATTATATGTTTAGGCCTATGTATGGAGAGGCTCTTAGCAACTCCTTATTGCTAGTATCAATACATTTTTACAACCTGAAAAGCCTCAGACATCAAAGGCATTTTAAAATTTGTTTTATTTTTATGTGTATGTGTACTCATGGGTACAGCATGCACGCAGGGGCCTACAGAAACCAGAAGGGGCATTGGATTCACTGGAACTTGAGTTACAGGTGGCTGTGAGCCTCCATGTGGCTGCTAGAAACACTGTCCTCTTCAAGGGCAGCCAGTACTGCTAACCACTGAGCCCTCTCTCTATCTCAAGTCCGGGTGTTTGCTTTCTAAATGTAATCTCATAGAGAAATTATGCTAAAGTGATCATTTTAGCCCAGGTCTCTTTTTAGCTCACGCCATGTGAAAAAGCCCTCTTTATGCAGCTTACAAATGGCTTTGCAAAATCAAAGTTTCTCTTTCTCACATCCTTCATTTATTCAATATATGTTTCCTGAGTGCATTCCATGTGTGCCTGGTGACAGGAATCATAGAAAACGTTTTGCACTGAGCTTGCACATAGCTAAGACTCCGCTGTAGAGCTTTGTCTATTCTGCAGGCACCACACGTGTTCAAGAAGAAAGAAAGCCCCTGGCTTAAAGCACCAGTAGCAAGAATGTGTAGAAAGGAAGTAGCACCTGAATTAACAATGAGATTAGTAAGTATAAGTACGGCTTCAGTAAGCAAAGGAAAAGACAAAGGGAAACATGATAAATAAAAGCATGTATGTAACAAAGGGAATAGATGTTTGAAAGCAGACACAACCTGGAGTCAATGTGAAGGAAGGTATCTCAAAGCAGTAGTAACAATGAGGGAGTAGGAAGATTGTGATTGAATGGATCATAGACAATATCAAGTATAGTCAGAGGAGCTTTAGCTCTTTGTATATGTATTAATGATGTTTCTCCAGTAGCTTGATGTCCGAGTTTCTATTTTATGAAGATCCAAGTAAGGTTTAGTAAGGTAATGAAGGCCTGATCTGGAGGGTGTAAGAATGAGGAAATATTAAGAGATCCTATAGGAGGATGGTGGGGATGAGTAGGAAGGAAGTGTCAAGTCCTAGGTGTCAGTTCCAATATCAGATAGGACAGTGTGCACTTTAAAGGAAGCAAAAAGTGAGGGAGACAGAAATCTCTATCACAAGATGATAAATTGCCCATAGATACATATATGGGTGATAGCAGAAATGACAAAATGGGACTTGGGACAGAGTCTGTGCTGAGGAGCAAAGATAGAGAGCTATGCTGAGAAATGAGAGTCAGTGAGCTGCATCCAGAGATGAAGTGTGTGAATGCATGAAGAATAGAATCTTACTTTTAAAACCCTTATATTAATGACCATTCCTAGCTTTTTGTTACCACAGTTTTGAATGACTCTTTACACACAAGGACACCAACAAAAAGGATTTTGTTACAAATATGGGAGGAGGAGGTAGGGCTCCCTGGCACCCCTTGGATTGATACCAAGAGCATCTTCCAACACCCTATTGTACACAGGCAACCTTCTATGACTGGAAATGGTGTGCTCTAATGTGTCCAGTGTCCGATGAAATCGCTTCAATATTATGTTTGATCTAACACACATCATCTCCCAACTGTGTGTGTGGTCCATAAGAATTAAAAAGTAGAAATCCCAATAAGTTTTCCTAAAACACTCTCTAACTCTCCACTCCAACTTTGTACATTAAAAAAAATTAAAAATAAAGAAATAAAATAAAACTTCTCTCACATTGTCCTACCACAAAAACCCATAGATCCAAATAAGAATGTTAAATTAAGGAAAAAATTTTACAAAACAGGGATGCCCTCACCTCTTTTTCAGAAAATTCCAGCTGAAAAATATTTTTGAACAATCAGAATTACTGGGATTCAAAGTAGGAGAGAGCTTAAACTTGGTTGTTTTGGTTGTACGTTTGGTGTACAGAGTCAGGATATACACGATAAATACTGTGCATGGAGTCTTGCATGAATAGCTCCTTCCTCCTTAACAGCCAAAACATTCTTCTACCTGGGCAAAGATCTGATTCTACTTCATTGTTCAGGTTCCTAGGCTTTTTCACTTGAAAAGGAGGTTTTAGTTTACAATGTTTCTTAAGAGTTGCATCATTAATTTGCTAAAATTGGAACTGTAAGAATAAGGAGTCAAAATATTGATGACCTTTCCCACAAGTCCGTCAGCTTATCTGAGTGACAGCAGCACTGGCCAGAGCTTACAAAAGTAGATTGGGGGCCATTCTTTTTAGATCCTCATCTCAGACACATTTGGTATTGGCATGAATGACACAGTATCCCTTCTTAGCTTTGTCATCTTCAAAGGGAGGATGGCTTTGTGCCCATCTCAGAGTTACCATGATGAGTAAATGCCTGGTGTATAGAAACCATGCAGTGGTTTTTTTTTGATTTCTGTATTTATGGCATAAGCTATGATGAACAAACTAGTTACAAAATATTAAGGATAGGATCTGGAACGTAGTAACACCCAACAAAAAAAATTGCCTGTCTCCTTTTAGCCTTAAAAACTTATAAATTGTATATGTTTTTAAAAGATTCAGTTTTATTATTTTACATTATATACATGTGCATGTATGTCTCTGTGGGTATTTGTGTAGTCCTATATTTAAATTATATCAATATATATTTAATTTGCTTAAATTGCTAGATAACAGGATTGGATAATTGGTTTATTTGCTTGAATGATTCTTAATTTTATTGGAATGAGTTTTTATTAGAAATTGGCAACTAATTTAATATCAGTGCATATTTTAACATTTGTATAAAAAATCTAAACATCCATGGGAAAGTAGAAAATATATCATTATGTATTTATATAACAATAGCTACACTGCAATCTTAAATAATGATATATCTACAGTTGTCAGAAACAATAAATATCAAAGCAAAGTTGAATTAAAAAGTGAGGCACAAAATAATATTAAAACTACAGTGTTTGTACAAATATAATAAAATAAATTATGCAACACGATAAATGAATTGTGAATTTCAGTCATATCCGATGAGGAATTCAGAAGTGTAGTCTGGGGGAAGAGTAAAAACTCAACTTAATCAAAAGTTTTGTTGTTCTTTTAAAAAACAAAATGAATGAATAAGAAGCAAAATGACAAAAGAGGGCACTGAATTTGGAGGTCGGAGTCTTTGTTGTATTGTGTTTTGTATTTTCAAGCTTTCGAAAAGTATTTTGCTAAGTGGAGATTGGGGCAAAACCGGAATTTAATAGATTGCATAGCACCCTAAATTTGGGATGATTTGCTAAGACCTGTTTTACTCAGAAGGAATTCTTATTCCAATTCCTGAAAGAACTTTAGTATTGACTAATGTGGACATTTGCTTGCCTCTGAAGTATATGCCTACATAGGATAAATCTTTTTCTTTTCTTTGAAACTTTCAACAGAATACCTTTAAAATGCTTACAGATTCTTGAAATTTCTATAGTTTGAGCACCCATGAAAGGAGATGGTCTGGCTCTAGTCATGGGCTTGATAGGACATAATTTTGCACAACATATATTGCTTAGTAGTAAGACCATGGCACAAAAATTCCTGCCAAAGTCACTCAAGGAAACTCTGTAATTAGCTCTCTATTGTAAGATCGTTTCAGCCCTGCTCACTGTATGTGGAAAAGGAATTGTTATGCCACTTAGAGCAAAACAATGCAAGAGTCCAGTGTTTTCTGAATACCCGCAAATGATCTCTATTAACACATGTCAATAACAATGTTCTAAAATTGATTTTGTGTAGCTCTGAAATGCAATACAAGAAGTGAACCAAGAAGGCTTTCCCTTTGATTCCAAATTCATTTTACTTTATATGATTTTTGCATCCATTTTTATCCCTCACACATCCCTGTCTAAATCAGTTTAATTCTGTGTTCTTGTCCTGTGGTATTTAGTGCATGTTTTACAAGTCATCGGCGTATTTAGTCAACATCTTCTTCAAATACATGACATTCCCAAACCCAAGAGTATCTTCCAATGATGAAGTTGGTACCATAAAAGCCCATCTTTATTACCAAGATATTTATTGTATAGTATCCAGCTGCTGGCACTATCTGAGATTACTGAATACGTTTGGTAGAACACTGAAACTTTGAGGGCTGGGAGAGATTTATTTTCTTAAATTTATTTTTACTTATTTGTATAGGTGTGTATGTGCCTGTGTGCGCGTATGTCACAAATTTGTGGGTTCCCATAGAGGCAAGGAGGTGACTTTGGATGTCTTGGAATTTGAATCACAGACAGGTGTGAGCCACCAGACATGGGTTCTGGGAATCAAGCTTAGATCGTCTGGTTCTCTTCGCCATTGAGCAATCTCTCCAGCTCAGGCTTCCTTCGTCACATGTCTCGCCTCTGCGTTTGGATGAAGCATTGCAACCTGTAGCTCATAATAAATAACCAATTCATCTGGAAATCAGGTTTGATTTTGCTATTCTTTTTTATAAATATTATATATTGCATTTCCTGGAAGTCAACTATAGTAGAGAAATGAGCAACAATTTCTTCCTATGTACTTCCTTTTCCATACCATATCTATTCATAACTATAATACCTACATCTTTTCAATCTTGGTAAAAATCAATGTGAAGGCTGGGAAGATGGCTCAGATGTTAAAGCACTGGCCTGGCAAGCGTGAAGGATGGAGTTCTGATCCTCACAACTCCCATAAACAGTACATGTGTTTGGTAACCCATATGAAACTCTAGTCTCAGAAGTTAGACTTGTATGATCACCATGGGCAAGTTATCAAATGAGACTAACCCTATTGGTAAGTTCTGGATTGATCAAGAGACCCTGCTTCAAAGAATAAAATGGAAGTATGGTTGTTCCTGGAGTTCTACATACATGTCTACAAGGTGTTCATCCACTGAAAACAGAGACGTGTTCTAACCTGCTTGAATATACTCATATGAAGAAAACACATAAGAAGAAAAAAATAAATATTGTGAATATTTATAGCTGATTTGCTCTACTCTTTCTGAACATTTGTAGAGCACAATACAGTTTGAGCTGATGTGATTAATGTGGCTAGAAAGAAAACTGTTAATATGTATTGATTATCAAGTTATTGGCCAAGATATTTGATTGCTACTTGATAATATTTTTCAGACAACACTCCAGATCATTAAGTTTCTGATTAGAGCATCACCATCCAATATTTTGCCTTTCTTTTCTAAACCATTACTGATTAATTCCCCTGCATTTTCTGGAGTGTGCTAGAAACTTCTCATCAAAGCAGTTTACAAAGTTGATGTCTGTATTCCATGAAGATATTATAAGCAATGATATAAAAGCTATTGTTTTTGATTATGTTGTTTATGTGTTAGTCACAGCAAAGATGATAAGGAATATTTGTGAAGAATTACCGAGTTTCATTTGCTCACTTACTTTGTACTCAGTACGTGAACAGCATAACTGAATAACAATAGCTTATCAGAATTCTTATAAATTATATAGCTTTCATATTATCAATCATTTTATATGCCTTGCATTATATAACTTAGAAGAAATGACAGTATTTAAGTATGCATACCAGAAACTTGTGAGAAAGTTTAAGTTCACATTACTCTGCCTCACTGATATTCTCTTTATAAATGCTGTTAGACATTGTATCTGTTTAGAAGCTGTTAGAATATGGAAATGAGTGAGAAATTCGCATATTTTATTCTTACATTGGGTTGCAAATATATCTTAGTTCAGTATTTACATTTGAGTGAGTCTATATACTTAAAAGGAAGTTTTCTTGGGCTAATTTAAATTATTCTATGGCTTTTCAAGAGCAAGTACTTTTAGGCATTTTTCAAAAATATGTGTGGAAG
The DNA here is from genome assembly GCA_004026605.1 of Ondatra zibethicus. Classification (NCBI taxonomy): domain Eukaryota; kingdom Metazoa; phylum Chordata; class Mammalia; order Rodentia; family Cricetidae; genus Ondatra; species Ondatra zibethicus. The sequence goes on along the minus strand of PVIU01007058.1, from coordinate 86,440 downwards.
GCCCAGGCCAATGGAATAAAGACACCCAGATTAACTGAACTGCATAGGAGGTTAGGCCAGACTATCAGAAGCAAACAGAACAGAGGTCACGATTTAGAGGTATGTCTTGACATGCCAGGACTAAGTTTACTAAATCATCCTTGCCATAGCACTTTCCAGATCAGAAAAATTATCCATTACAGTTGAAGAGGTGAATTCTGCTATGGGTGGGCATTGCTAGCCTTCACTTGGAAGCCTTCACCCTTCAGTTTTTCTGGGGAAGGAAAAGTCCCCCACAATATGCAGTCATAAAATAAGCCTCCGAGCCTTCACCACTGTCCGTTTTTCTCTCAATTATAGGATCCATCCTTGGACTGGACACTTAATTTGGGCCTAGGATGACACTAGCCCTTAATGCTAAGGTTGACTGCATTCTCTCCTTACCTTCACACTATGCAAAGTTCCTGGCGCAGATGGAGGCGAGGTGGTGTGACTTACCCTGATGAGTTTAATAGTAAGAAATGCACTTTTCACACTAAAGTCTTCATATCAGTTCTCCTCTTAAGTCTAGACCCTGCCCCAGTAGACTGAGAAAATCCTATGTGATTCCCAAAGCCACTCCACTGCAAACGCCCAGCAGTAAGGATGGCTGTAAACTGGGCTCCTATCTGCAGTGTGTGTGTGTGTGTGTGTGTGTGTGTGTGTGTGTGTGTGTGTGTGTGTTGTAGAAATCCATATGCCTTTGCCTAATCTCCAACAGATCTTATTCTGTTTTTGTGTCAGGAGGACTTATGGTCTTCAAACAAGGAAAGGGAGAAACAGAGACAGACAGACAGAGACAGACGTGATAACACAGTAGTTTTCTGCCCACTCTCCCTGCCAGGAAGATTTAAACTGTGAGGTTAGGGAACTGATGGTATTGCTGAAGGCATGGTGAACCCTTCACTTGCTTCATTTGTGTACTCAGTGACTTGGCACTGTATTGGGAAGAAACTCACTGTATGCATGTTGAGCTTGAAGAATTGAAATATGGCTATCCATTATTAGAGAAACTGCAGCAGATAGGAACAAATACAGAGATCCACATTTAGATATTATGCAGACAGTAAAAATCTTTGGAACATGAGGCTTCCAATGGGAAGTCTCCATCAAATCCCTCTCCTTGGGGATCAGGGAACCCTGCAGAAGAATAAGCAGAAAAATATATAAGAACCAGAAGGAATGGAGGACAATATGAAAACAAGGTCCTCTACATCAACATGGTCAAAGCTCATATGAACCCACAGAAGTGAAGCAGCATGCGTATGACCTGTGTGTGTCTGCACCAGGTGCTCTGTGTATATAATATTACTTCCAGTTTAATGTTTTTATGGAGTTCTTGAGTGTATGAAAGAGTGGGTCTCTGATTTTTGTGCCTTCTCTTGGACTCTTTTCCTTCTTTCTCTTGAATTTTTTGTTCACTTCCAATGTGTTAGTTTCTGTATTATATTATATCATTATTATATTATATTATATTATATTATATTATATTATATATTACTACCTCTTAGATAGCAGGCTGCTCTCAGCTTGCACAGCACCATTGAGGAGGGAAGAATATATGCGTAGGTAAAGGGCTGGAGAAAAAGAATGGAAATTGTGTCGTCCAGGTGGCTTTAGGATCCTATGGAGGAGTAGAGTAGGGTGCCACTGGGAAGGTCTAGGTGGATCTGATTTGTATAGGAGTTTCCTGTAGGTAAATTAACTATTGCTCCACCAGTCATCCCCCACATGTAATGGCTGATTAATATGTAACCAACTGCATTGTATGTAAAGCCTTGGAACTAGTAAGGCTCTCCCCTACCCAGTACCATTTCTTACCCTCTAATTTTATCTGATCTTCAACAAAGCATTAATGATCATAAGGATAATCTCTATTTTGATGTGCTGTTTTGTAACTGATTTAAATAAATCAACATGAACTAAAGGGGGAAAAAATATGCATTGCCTGACCGTCCCCTACAGTGCTTTCTTTTTTTTTTCTTTTTAATGATTTATTTTTATTGGAAACAGATTCTTCCTTCATACAATACATCCCAACCAATTTTCCCTCCCTCACTCCTCCCAACTTCTTCCCCTTCCCCAGATCCTCTTCCCTCTCTGTCCTCTTCAGAAAAGCACAAGCTTCCAAGAGAAGCTTGACAGCTGCTAGCAAGACAGATCAAGATATAATAAGGCAAGGCTAAAGTTCTCATGCTGATGCTGGATGAAGAAACAGAATAGTAAAAAAGTCACGAGAACAGGCAAAAGGGTTAGAGATACACCAGTTCCCACTGTCAGGTGTCCTACAAAAACAACAAGCTAACAGTCACAACATAAACACAGAGGACCTGGTACAGACCCATGTCCTCCTTGTGTTTGTGTCTTTATTCTCTCTCTACCCATGTGAGCCTTGCTTAGTTCAGTGGGCTGTGTTCTCCTGGTGTCTACCATCCCTTCTGGCTCCTGGAATCATTCCTCTTCCTCGTCTGTGAGGTTCCCAGATCTCTAAAGGGAGGGATCTGATGGAGACTTCCAATTTAAACTCTCTACATTGTATCTGCCTTTGGGTCTCTGTACCCATTCACATCTGCTGCTAGAGGAAGCCAGCCACTCTGATAGTAATTGAATAAGGTATTGATCTGTCTTTTAGTAGATAAATTTGTTAATGAATGAAATAGAAATTTCTTTTTATAAGAGAAAATGCAAATGGCAAATAAACCTCGCCATATAATAGTCAAAACACAAAACATACAGAATAAAGAAAGAATATTAAGAGCCGCAAAGGAAAAAGGTCAAGTAACATATAAGGGTAAACCTATCAGAATTACACCTGACTTCTCTATGGAAACCATGAAAGCTAGAAGGTCTTGGATAGATGTGCTGCAGAAAGTAAGAGACCATGGATGCGAGCCCAGACTACTATACCCAGCAAAGCTTTCTTTCACCATCGATGGGGAAAACAAGATATTCCAGGATAAAAACAAATTTAAGCAATATGTAGCCACAAACCCAGCCTTACAGAAAGTACTAGAAGGTAAATCACAACTAAGGAAGGCAAACAACACCCATAATAACACAGTCAGCTAACAACCCTACACCACCTCAACTCAAAGAAGGGAGACACACAAACCCTACCAGTGCTTTTCTTGAAATTAGTGAAAGAAGCTTTTCCTTTCAGATGTTATATCTATTCCAGAGGCAAAGTTGTTTTAACATCCATTTCCCCCTGCTGAGATGCCATAGCATTTTCTTTATTATAAGTACATTTATACCAATCATGCTGAGCATCTTACAAGTTGATTAAAAGTTTTTATCTGATCCTTCCAGAATTAGGACCATTTTAATGCTGGAAGCTACTGTTTTTCCTTGAAAATACATCATGTTTTCCTGGGCTCTTGTCAAAAAATTTGAATTATATCTTGAATGTTGTGAGACTGGTTTCTATCATATTGCTTAAAATGGCATTATGTTTCGACAGTAATGGGTAATTAACTTTGTTACTGTCAGGTTGCATGTGATCTCTCCTACAGTTCTTGGCAACTGAAATCACCATTCAGTTTGTTTTTATTTTTTTGCTCATTGTTTTTGTTTATTTTTACCAACAAACTATAAGTGTACTGATATACAAGTACAATGTGATGTTTTAATATATGTCTACCCTAGGAAAAGACTGGAAAGTCAACACTGACCAGTGTATGTGACTCCTCACATACTCATTTTTGCAGTAAGAACATTTGAAATCCCCTACCTTGTCTTTTGTTATACATACATTAGCACCTACGACTATGATCTATGCATTTGACCTCAGACACATTCCTTGTAACAGCCACAAGGACCAGCAAGGTTACTATTGTAACTTCACCTACTGAGTTACAGTTCCCACCTAGTTTTGAAAGAGACTTCTAAACCTGGTTGTCTCCCATACTATCAATTTCCTCACGATGGTGTCATGGATGTTCTCTCTCTTTTATTCTGTCACAGATACACCATCCGTCTATTGCAGCCTTTGCTCTGTTTAGGACACTGAAAGACATACTACTATATATACACATTCATTTTGTGTTTATGATTCCCCAAAATACAATTTTTGAAGATTACAGGAGTGCTGTTCACAATAGTCAAAACATGGGAAAAAACCTATGACTATGAATTTACAAATGAATAAGGAATAGATTGTCTATGCATTATGGAATACTATACCCATGAGAAAATTTAAATTCTGTCATTTGCCACAACATGGTTGGGTCTGGAGATCACTAAGGTATGTGAAGTAAACCAGGCACGGAAAGACAAGTTCTGCATGATCTTATTCATGTGGAATGTAAACAATTTGATTACCAGAGGCTGGGTAAATGGGTTGGGGTGGGTGCTGAGATAAACGGCTACTTAGCTACAGTTACATAGAAGGATAAAAAATTCAGATGTACTAATATATAATATAGTAAATATACATAGCAAAAGTTTACTTGTTTTTCATATATCTTGTTTTGAAAGATTTTGTCTTAAAGATGATGGTTATTTGAGGAGAGAGAAATTTCAACCTGATTTAAACAGTGTATACTAAACACATACATTGAGATACCATTAATTATTCTTTTAATATATATATATATAATTTTGTTTTTAAATGTCAGTTAAGATAAATTAGATTTTAAACATTATAGTGCAGCATTTCTTCCATGAATTGAAAATAAATTGAAATTTATGCCCTGGCAGTGCTGAAGTATGCATGAGCAGCCTATATGGTGGTTCTGTAGAACTTGTCCATATTGGGTTTTATGCTCTAAGTTGAAAAGGATGACTGACTATATTTCTACCTCAAGAGGGCACCAGATCTCATTACAGATAGTTATGAGCCACCATGTGGTTGTTGGGAATTGAACTCAGGACCTTTGGAAGAACAGACAACTGCTGAGCCATCTCTCCATCTCATAGTTATTTTTCTATCAATATTATGCCTGCTTATTCCATAATACTAATATGTTTATGAAAATGTACATTTTCTCATTGAGATCTAGTGCAATCTGAACACTAAGTTCATACTCCTTAAGACATGTGGAACTCACACATTCATTAGTTGTCTGTAACAGGTTTGTTCTGTACATCACTGCACTTACTGTGAGACATTGAAAGAGTCGTATTATTTAAATCTAATGCAGCATAAAAAGACATAGCAAAAGGATGATGCTGTTAAAGGTCCTTTAGACGACTGTTTGTGGATCTGGGTTGTGATGGTGTCCCTGATTGGTATCAAATGGCCTCTTAATTAATACACATAAACTGTTAAAAGAAAAAAGAAAACTGGAGTTAAATGGACTCAGGAATAGAATGGATATTAAATACCACATGCTCTGCAAATGCTGTTAACTAGTTACCCACGCATATCATGTGACTACAATTTCTGAAAGATGCAAATAAAAAATTTCCTGGTGATGAAGTATTGGCTCTGAGGAAAATACATTCAGAATTTTGTGTGATGTGGAAATTTCGGACTCCAATGTGTTGATGGCTTATCTGTGGAAATGACGGCCAGGAAGGAAGAGAAACACTTTTCTTACGTCCATTGTCAGGTGTCCCCTGCCCATCCTCAGTTGCCCCTTTATTTGACAGCTGGAGACCATCCCCTTTCCCTGTAGGGCTACCCAGCAGCAGGGATAACTGGGAAAATAATGCTCATGTGCTGGGTTCATTTGTGTGCCCAGATAACCTGTAACTCAGATATCATGATTCTCCTTTTCCAGAGGAGAAACCTGATGCTCAGAAACGTGATGTGATTTATCTACCATCACACTGACAGCTGTGGTGGGACTGGATTATAGCACACATCCATTCAGCTCTCCATTGAGCATCTGTACCTGCTACATGTGATGTGCTGTTTAGAGGGATGAGCTCATCTAGGAAGGACAGACCTCTATGCCTCTCAGGGAGCTTTCACATCGTAGATATGGAAGAGCCACACAAGCAGAACAGTGCTGGAGAAGCATTGTTCCCTTTAATTTGTTCTCTTTCCTTTGTTCTCTCCCTTTTCTCTCATCACACTTGGTAAATACGTGAGTCATCTGAAAATGTGCACTCCGCTTTAGATTATTATTTTCTTGATCTGTTCTATAATGAAACAATCTTCAGTGACTGAAGGCAGCATAAAAATAGTAGAACTGCGAGAAAATAGAGCTCTGTAGCCCAAGCTGTGTGCTAATCTTTGCTTTCCATTAATCTAACTTTATGTGACGACTACACTAAAATTGAAGATATCAATTTTTACCTTTTAAAATTGCACAGAATCGAAACAGTCATAATGGACAGGATAAACCCTGTGTACTACAAAATTTTAAAAATAAATCAAATTATACACTAATCAGTTCCATCAACACGGCATCCCTAACCTTCTCCTAAATTACACGAAGGTTGTGGCATTTCTTGGCCAGTGGTGCTAAATATAAGCAGATTATTTTGTGCCCGCTCCTTGTGCTTTTGTTGACTGACACAACAATTAAGGAAACAAGTTTCCTTTGTAAATTACAGCTCCGTGCAGCTTTGAGTAAGCAAAAAGTGTACATTGGAAATATTTTTAGCTTGACACGAAACTTTCCAAAGGCTCCTAATTAAGCATTGAAGACTGAGAAACTATAATTGTAGATGCCAAAGTAACTGGGAAATCAGACCTTTGGTGGGATCAATCTTAAACTAAAAGTATTGCTGGGAAAGCCTCATGGGAAGGCCTTTTTATGTCTCAGCATTTTCTTAGACAGGAGACTACCTCTAATAGTGTCCACATGATAGGAAATTCAGGTGGGCAGTTCATATGCAGAGAGTAAATACAAAGAATGTGTACCGTGTGCAAGTGAAAAGGTTGCTGTGAGCTCTGCTCACTTGGGGTAAGGAAGGAATCCTCCAGAGCCTTGTCCTAGGGAAGGAACTCTACGAGTGTTCCTTGTCTTCAGGTCAGATGTGGATTATTGCCATGAAGTTCACATATTAGAGACTGCATTTGAAAACTGCCTCACCTATAACTTGATTTCAAAACTACCCAATCTCCTGGGATACATTTATAATATAATGATAAGATGATATTAAGCCAAATGTTTCTATTCAGCTCAGATTCCCATTATTGTTCTGTGAAGAGAATATGCTTTCTATAGTTAAAAGGTAAACAGCTTTCTTTTCAAAGCATCTGTTGAATTAGTAAAGATGTTCGGGACAAGTACCATAAATTAATTTAAATTACCAATTACTGAGATTCTGTTGTCATAACAAGTCACGCTCTGGTGACTGGTACAATTATTAAGATAAATCTGTGAAAATGTAAAGAGGATTTTATATTCATACAATTTTGCATCCTTCTATGAAACAGTCTTCTTTGGCCATCACTGTCTAACCTATTCAAATTTTTACTTGATGTCTTATTATTCCATTTGATTGAGGTGGGATTCCCCTCTGTATGCTGTGAATACTATTGGTGAATAAAGAAACTACCTTGGCCAGTTGATAGGGCAGAACTTAGGTAGGTGGGGAAAACTAAACTGAATGCTGGGAGAAAGAAGGCAGAGTAAGAGAGAAGCCATGTAGCCCCACTGGAGACAGATGCCAGAACTTTACCCTGTAAGCCACTGCCATGTGGCGATATACAGATTAATGGAGATGGGTTAAATTAATATGGAAGAGTTAGCCAATAAGAAGCTAGAGCTAATGGGCCAAGCAGTGATTTAATTAATACATTTTCTGTGTGATTATTTCTGGAATCTGGGTGGCTGGGAAACAAACAAGCGACCTCCTCCAACATTTGATCTCAAACTAGTAATTTGGGTAGCTGAATGAGTGTCACAGAATACACTGTAAGCAAAACTCTGTTGATATCCCCTGATTTTGAAGCATTTACTGTACCAGTAATGGATGCATTTACTCACTGCATCGCCCAGCACTAATACTGAACCAGTTGTATCTAGGTGAGGGGACTAAGGTGACCTTTATGTAATGAATTAGATTTCTACCCAGCCGTTGTTACTGTAGTCTTTCAGACAGCATCAACACTGTGTTTCCACTCCCCCAATCTACTCCTCTTCTGTTTCTGTTTAGAAAAGGACAAATCTCCCATGAGTATCAACAAAACATGGCATATCAAGTTGCAGTAAGACTAAGCATTTCCCCATGTACCAAAGCTGAACAAGGAGACCTAGAATGGGGAGCTGGGTCCCACAAGCCAGCAAAAAAGTCTGACAGCCCCTGTTCCCACTGTTAGGAGTCCCACAAGAAGACCAAGCTACGCAACTGTAACATAGATTCAGAATGTCTAGGTCAGTTCCATGCAGGCTCCTGGTTGTTGGTTCAGTCTCCGTGAGCCCCTGTGAGCCCAGGTTAGTTGATTCTGTCAGTTTTCTTGTGGTTTCCTTAACTCCTCTGGCTCCTACAATCCTTTTTTACCCTCTTCTATAGGATTCCCCGAACTCCACCTAATGTTTGGCTGCTGGTCTGCATCTGTGTCTATCAGTTGCTGGACGAAGCCTCCCTGATGACAGCTGGGCTAGGCACCAGTCTCGTCACAGGAGATGGCCAGCTCAGGCTACTTATCTGCTATTGCTATGAGCCTCACTTGGGTCATTCTTTTTTTTTTTTTTTTTTTTTTTAAAGCAAAGAGCCTTTATTTTATACAAGTTTACAAACTCGGTCTCTCCATGTGTCCAATGTATTGGAATAATAGGAGAGCCCTGAGCCCGTTAGAGCTCAGTTAGAGTTGATTTTATTTTCGAGTCTTCAAGATCTTTTTTTTATATTTATTGAGCTCTACATTTTTCTCTGCTCCCCATCCCTGCCTCTCCCCTCCCCCAAGGTCCCCATGCTCCCAATTTACTCAGAGATCTTGTCTTTTTCTACTTTCTATTTCCCATGTAGATTAGATCTATGTGAGTCTCTCTTAGTGTCTAAGTTCTTTGGGATTGTGGTTTGTAAGCTGGTTTTCTTTGCTTTATGTTTAAAAACCACCTATGAGTGAGTACATGTGATAATTGTCTTTCTGGGTCATTCTTGTAGATTCCTGAGAGATTCCCTTGCGCCAGGTTTTTGCCTGACACCGAAATGCCCCCCTTTCCAGGATTCTCTTTCAGTAATCTCACTCTCAATCCCCCTCCAACCTGATCCCTCGAGTTCCCATCCCCACCTGCTCCCAGTCCACTCACAAAAATCTCTTCTACAAAGGAACAAAGGAGAAAAATACCAGAGTGTAGTACCTGCACACAGAATGTGATGATCAAGCAATGAGACTCTCCCTTAAGCATTAAATCGCATTGGTCTCATGCACACACGGTTTCATCACAGTAACCCAACTTGGGACATTCTCAATGAGTCTGGATGTCACCACTACTTTTTAAGACAGTTGTTGAGCTATTCTTGGGAAGTGATTTTAGAGGCATTTTATGAATCACAGTCATTTATAAAATCTAGCCTCCCGACTTTAAAGTCCTACTGTAGTTTTGAAAACAACAACCAAAGAAAGGATTTCTCACAGTTCATTATCTACCTTCTTCCTCTGATTTGTCTCTACAATACACTTGGCAATTAAAATACTAAAATTGACCCTTAAAGGCAAGAAAAGAGTCAGCTGTTTAAATTCAAAAAGTAATGTTGACATTCATTGTGAATACTCTCAGAAAGACTTTAGCTAATGAAGGCATTCCAGTTTATATTCATAGTCCATTAAACAGATTTTAGTGGTTGCTTAAGAGAACCCCCAAATGGGCCTTACTCTTTTACAGTTGATGTATGCAAATGTTTTCCTTTCTCCATATTCTTTGCTGGAAAATAACAAAGGGAACAGAGAGACAGTAAGAGGTATGGCCATGAAAGTATCCTGAATGTAATAAGACCAAGCCCTTTGGAAATAATTCCTTGTTTTCCCTGAGTCCTTACTGGTGCTGAGAAAAAGATGGCCAATAGCAGTTCCCAGGAGAGGAAGGGATAGGAGTTTACTTGCAAACTGTCTTTAAGCAAAACTTAAAATCACAATCTTTGGTCTTTACCCTGCCTCTGTTTCCTCTTCTAAATAGCTGATGGCACAAACCCTCTCAGGGAATTAATTTCTTATCCTATGCTTGCTTTCTGGAAAGTGCTAACAATAGTCACCATGCCATTATGCTTATGTCCAACCATTAATATCTACCTAAAAAGAAAATTTCAATGAAAGAAAATGCAGCCTTTCTTTGACTGAGAAGAAAACTTACTTCCTCTGCATTGCTTTCATTCACCAGAAACATCAAAGAAAGACTTGCTGTGGATCCACTATAGGGCAACATTCACACTAACTCAGGCTGGCAACTTGGAAGGAGAGTCATGACCTTTCTTAGAGGAGGGACCAAATAGTGTAGAACTTTAAATACTCCTGCTGTTGGAATAACATCCCTAGGTTGTGAATAGCTTAATAGAACCTTGAATTCAGAAATTATAACTTCATCTGGAAAAGCCAGGAAAAACAAGTTGCAATGAAAACCACCCATTTACACAGGAAATATATTAAAGTAGTCAAATTCATGTCCCAGAAGTGGCGAGGATAATAGAGCAGTGATATTTGCTGAGCTCATAAAAGGCCAGATGTGACTTACTACTACACCATCTTCATAATAAACTCACAGGTCAATATTGATTCAATATCGATATGGTCTACCATTGATAAGAATAAAAGTGTGTAGACACATTGATTATCTCTAGTTCATTATTAAAAATGTATTTAATTAGAAAGATCAAAATCAAAGATTTTTGAACAATTTTGAATAAAAATTCAGATTCTGACCTGGTTTTGTAACTCGAAGTTTCTTTTACCTCGAATTATATCTAATCCAAGAGAAAAATTACTAGTAAATAGCATTCAAGCCTTCAGACATTTGGTAGAAGTTAAACATGACAATCTAATTATGCCTTGCTATAAAATGGCCAAGAGAAAAAAAGAAAGAAAAGATGAAGGAGTAGGCCAGTTTAACCAAACATACAACAGCATTTGAAATTTAAACTGCTTAAACTCAGTGTTCTCAATGTTATCACGAGTAATTTAAATAAATGGAGAGCAGGTGAAACAATGACCTATGCTATTGAAGTTTGGGGGTGAATTAAGACAGGTATTTCAAATCATGCAAAGACATTATTCTTAACCAGATCTGAATTTATGAGTGAGTCATGAGCTCGAGGCTTCATGTGAGCATGTGAAAACTGATTGTGAGGTTTGTATGCGCAGCCACTATACAAACTGTGAAGAGAGGAGACAAGTTGAAAGGCCTAGAGCAAGAACTCGGGACAGGTGTGCTTTTTTCTCATGTATTCATCCATGTGCAGAGGGAGAGGGACATGCTCCAAGTCTTTAAATCTGTGTTCCTATATTTTCACTCTCAAGTAAGGAACCCACCCTTCTACTACTTGGGATTTATTTCCAGTGAAGCACCAACATCCCTTTAGATTTGGTGCTACCTCTCAGAATTTATATGAAATCTTTAGAAATAAATCTTGAGTGCTCTAAAATCCAAACCTAGACAACCATATTCGTTTTAAAATACTTTCCTTTATTCAGAATTGTTTTGTTCATGTTATTTTCCCCTTGCAGCTCCTCCAACTTCTTCCCTGCTCACCCAACTTCATGCTCTTTAATTTAATTTAATTTTAAAATAAAAAACAAAACAACAAAATCCCACATGTGCACACACACACACACACACACACACACACACACACAATACAGAGTCCAATTTATGTTGTTCATGTCACTCACCTGGAGAAAATTGATTTTCGCTTTCCCATCAAGCATCAGTGGAAACAGCTGCTTGTTTGAGAGTGGGACTTTGTGTCCACTTTCCTTTCTCAATGCTGGGAATTTGTCTGGTTTGACCCTGTGCAGTCCTGTACATAATGTCACAGTCTCTGAGAGTTCATGTGCGCATACGCCTTGTTGAATCTGAAAAAAGCTGTTTCCTTGGAGTTGTCCATCACCTCTAGTTCTTACACTCTTTCTGCCCCCTCTTCAGCATACATCCCCAAATCTTGACGGAGAGGATTTGATAATGACATTCCACTCAAGGGTGAGCACTCCTCATGCGAAGACTGCTCTACATATTGACTGTGTCTTTTTAATATCGTTTATGCTCATACCCTTCCTGTAAACCTCATCAGTTTATGATTTTTAATGCAAGAGATTTTATTTTATAATCTGTTTTTAATCCAGGAAAGAAAATATCCATTTAGAGATCTGTTTGATGTTTTAAGAGATTTGCTGTTGGGTGAGGGATGTAAGCCTGAGTTACTATTAGAACAGCCAAGCAGAGCTGCTGTCCAGCTCAAACAAAATGAGTCAATCTCTGGCTTTTACTTGGAACTGAAGTAGTTTGCATTTTTGCCATGACTTGCTCAGTTGGAACAACCTGTGATAACATGTATTCATAGTTGCTCCAAGTGCTTTCTATGCATAGGAGAGACAGGCCTGTGGGATTTTAGCTCTGATTTTGACTCAGGTTCACTAAATGTTATTTATTGAGTGCCTACTGTGTGCACAGCAGAACTGCTTTATCAAGTTCATGTGGATTCCTGCTGAACACATCTCTGCATGACTCTTGCCCTCAATTCTCCTGTGGGAATAATAATTTTTCACACTTATCTAGTTCCTGGAGATTCTGTGAAAGTTGAGACGGGTATGTTTGTGAAGTATGTGAAATTCTCAGATGGATGTATTATATAAACATAGAAGAATGAAGCCTTTCCAGGCTTCAGGCAGAGCCTGGCGTTTTGTGAGCAAACTGTTTTCCTGATTGAGTGTTGCTGGCCTGAGTCTGTCTTATTCTGAGATAGCTTATACTTATTTTATTAATACATTTACTGACTCATGGCCCAGTGGAAGATAAGGATATGGAAATTAAATTATATTTTGCTAAAATATGGACTAAGGTATCCTAATCTCTTTCAGTCCTTTTGAATGGAGGACCTCAAATCTTTGTATAATAAAGAAAAAATAATGAAGAGTCTTGCTTCTTTCCTAACAGATACTCTTTTTACTCAGGAAAGATCATGCAAAAGATATTCAAAACTCTAAAGTGATGGACTGCTTAGAAGTATCTCATAAATAATTTAAGGGGATAATTTCTAAAGTTCTATTGAATTCCAAAATAAATTTGCAAGCCACCACATTAAAACAATGTATTATCTGGTTGAGGATACCATCAGGAAAGGCCTTTCAAAATGTAGTTCATCAGAAAGCAAATCACTGGAAAGTTTTAGTGGACACACAGAAGAACCTGATGAAAGCCTCTACCATTTAAACTTGTCAACATGCATCTGAAATTATCAGTTCAATGGCACTTCGTGTAAAATACAGTTTTGTGCCTCTTTTTGTGTGTGCCAACAGTTAGCAGTACTAACTGCCACTCAGAAGTCAGGAATGGAGCTCATTCTCGTGGTTAATCTGGATCCAAGTCAACAAAGACTCCTGTGATTGAAATAAGTCTAGCTACTGGTACTTCCACTCAAAACACTTCATACCCTCTGGGCAAAGTTTTATTCCCATTTTTAAGTACTAAATAACTACTACCTTGAAAGTTACTGCAAAGACCACCCCTGAAAATATTTGTATATGATATGCAATATTTTATCTGAAGTAGGCTCCAAGTTATTCCAATCTATATGTCATTTTTACACATAAGAACACGTGTTATATATATCAAATATAGACTGAATTGATTTGAATTCTACCAATTTAATTTTGATTCTCTGCATAAAATTAGTTTCATGGTTTCAACACTATTGGAGCAGACTAATACTTCAAACAATTACCTGTTCTTATTAACCAGTAAGACTAAATCATCACTATAAATTTATGTTTTATAGGATCATTTCTTTGAAAATTATGGAAATATGTTTTCTAGAACATGGTTTTACTAGTATATATATTAGTGCTGATATATTTCACCTTATTAAATAGCTATATATAGGTAGATGTGTTGGGAGAGGCTGCTTGTTTGTTCCCATTAGTCCAGACCCAAAATAATCACTCAGAAACTATATTATTTGCAATACTGTTTGGCCAATTGCTTAAGCATATTTTTGTCTAACTCTTATATCTTAAATTAACCCATTTCTATTAATCTTTGTATAGCTGCATGGCTGCGGCTTACCAGCAAGTTCTCCTGTCAGCAGCTATAGGGCTTCTCCTGACTCTACCTTCTTTCTCCTAACATTCAGTTTAGTTTCCCGCCTAACTTTACACTGTTAAGCCATTGGCCGAAAACAGCTTCTTTATTAATCAATGACAATTAAAACATATTCACAGCATGCAGAGGGGAATCCCACATCACATCCCTTTTCTGTCTAAATTAAAAGGAAGGTTTTAACTTTAACATAGTAAAATTACATATAACCAAACAGGTATCAAACAAGAATTACAGTTACAACATTTATATCTACTATATCTTATATCATAAGTAAGGAAAACTATAACTATCTATTCTTCAACTCCATCAAAGGTTCCAGAAGAGTATAATATTCCCCAAGTAAACAGGAAGTACATTGTAAGCAACTTCCAAAACTCTAGAATTGACAGAAACATCTTACTGCCTAGAAAGTCACCCAGGTTCTTCTGTAATGTTGCGGGCACTCATCTTCAGCCCACAGGCCCATAGTATCCAGCAGACTTTTTCATGAAGCAGGAAATTTCAACGACAGTTCCACCTATAATGGCAGTTTGTCAGTCACTTTATTCTGTATCCTGCAGAATGTCTGGCAGACTCTTTCATGAAGCAGGAACCCCGAAGAATCATCTCACCTTCTTTAGGCAACTGCAGCAGTATTTTTTTCTGAGGGTCCTACAAGTCCAGTCAAGCAGTTCAGGCAAGAGCAGTTTCTTGCCAAAATGGCTAACAAACTCCATGAGGGGTTTCTTCAATGCCCATCATCCTCTTGAAGTAGATTGCTGCTGCCAGGAACACATGTGTCACATTGTCATGAAAAGTCTAAGTTCTTAAAACATTTTAAATGCCATATTCTGTTAGTCTTTGAGAGGTTTGAAGAATAGCTATCTATCTGAAATATATCTCTGTACATCTAGAAAACCTAACTAGCATGACTACAAGCTTACCTATTATAGGTGACTATCTATTAACCTGCATTTCTTAATTATACATTATACTTTTAAGCGAGCTGCACAAACACAATAGCTTACATATAACAAAACTGACCTAAAATTTGTATCAATAGACCAAGATCCATACCAATGCAAAGTATCCTGCTCTATAGTATATCCCCCTTTAAATGTAAATAAACATTTATAAAAAATATTTGGGAATTTGGGCATAGTTCTTTCCAAACTAGTTCCTGCTGTTTATTGTGTAACACATTTCTAGGGTTCACAGGGTCCTCTTTCAGGTGGGGATCTTGTTCCATCAAATCACATTAGTCTGGAAGGAATCCACAGGTTCTCATCCCCTGTGGAAAAAAAAAGAAGGATCTCTTTTCCAAAGCAACAAATCTTTACACCCAAATTTTGAAGTCAAGATATCTTTAAAATATATATATGTTGGCTTAGCTTAGCAGCCCAAATAATGAAATGTCTTTCTGTACTTAGCTCCTTCACAATCAGAAAATTGAAAGCAAACACAATAATACACATAATCCAGACTCTCTGTGTATATTCCATCTTTATATAGCTTGTTTTTCTTTACTCCTTCATCTATGACTGTCAGTACTGTCTTTTTAAAGACTTTGTTTTATTTTTTATAACTGTCTATGTTTTTTTTTCTTCTCTCTCCCAAGCCTACATATATTTATTCAACAATGTGATCCATTTAGAGGTCTTTTCCATCTGGATTTGTCTTTATTGCATGTGTATCTGTAATTAGTTTTTGACCAGGAGTGCATTTTTTTAATGCTAAGCAGGGATGGCTAGGACCAACTCCACAATCCTGCCTGCTTGCTCCACCCAGTCCAACATGGCAAAAGCATGGTCACTGCCTCTGAGAGGTCACATTTCCTCCACCCCAGTTCCATGGTCACAGAGGGTCTGTGTTACAGTTAAGCAATTTGTATCACGATGCTCACAAACCCCATTTAAATGTTCCATAGTGAGACCTCCCAAGAGAGTCAGAGCCCTGAGCTGTTAGTGTTGACAAATAAGAAAGCAGCTGTTTTTAAAGAAGCCATGTAGTTTTTCACTGCTAAAGCTGAGTCAGGAAACCTCTTAAGGGATCCATGTCTCTGCTTTCCACCAGCAAACAGAGCAAGAAACTGCATTAAACTCTATTTGTGTGTGGGGGGGTCTAGAATTCATTTTAAAGCTCTCTTTGGTTTTTAAGTGGATTTAGTTGACCACTTTGGCTCCAATTTGTTGGCAGACGCTAACTCTCATATAGGTATACAGAGATGCAATTAGTTTGCTGTATGTACATACTTATGTTAGTGGATAATAAACTATTTCTCCTGGTTCTTATTTTTCTTCTTACAAAATTAATACTAAATGGCAAGCTTTGTTCTTCTAGCAAAATTTAAAATTAAATATTAATATTAAAATTAAAAGAATGCAAACAATAATTAAAGAATGCATAAGTAGGTCTATTTCATATATTTATAAAACATAAAAGTTGAAATATTTCAGCATGATAGGCATGGCTCCAACAAACCTATGAAAGCCAAGTGTTTAATTTTTAGATTTGCTAATCAGTTGTTAATTTTATACATTTTAAAATTCTACACTATATGCAACCAGTTAAATAAATTGCATTAAAATAATGTAGCAAAACCCCAACAGTTTCAAATATCTGTTGTTCATATTCTTGAAGTTTCGTTTTACATCTGCATTGTGGGTATATTAAATGACAGTGAGCTCTCTTCTCGACTTCACACATAGGAGCATGAGACTGTAAGCTCAATGTCAGGCACAGAGGATGAAATTGCACCAAGGTATTCAACAATGTCTATAAAAGATTGTATTTCTCCTGAAGAGTTGATTATTAAACATTTACCACACCACTTTTTCACACTAACTGAATTATTGTGCAAATATTTAATGCTGTTTAACATTTATGTCAATTTACCATTCTCCTTCTGCCAAACTTGGGTCAAAGTAAGAAAGTGTTTCATAGTCCAACCAATTTTGCATTTGTCTACATTCTATAAAACATGTTTTAAGGTTTTGTGATTTGAAGTTGTTCTTGTTTTCCTTTTGATTGGTGTTTTTTTGGGTAGATAATGTATGGGGAATTACCATGGAATGATTGTAAGCACAAACAGGGCAAGGGTGACATTTAAGCAGAGTATATTCTGAACAAAGAAGGGTCCTTGGAATTTCCCTTTCCTGCCCTTTCTAAATATTTGTAGCCTTTGCACACCTGTGAAATCAGGCCCTTATACATTAGTAGACAAGCATACTTCTGCAGTCAAGTTCTAGGAAAGGGGGAATGTAGGAAGGTAAATAAGTTATTTTACAAATATCCAGTCACCTTAGATTTTCAAATTAGCCTTATATGTAAAAATGCTTAAACACATCTTTTACATATACTTCTCTAGAATGGCCTAAACATAAAATTATCTAGGTTAGAAAATGGTTTAGGAATTATGTTGCTTTAATTGGTGAAAAAATGACTTTTAATATGTCTTCACCTGTACAAAAAGAGTCAATTCTGCTGTTCAATTCTACCACAGTTGTTTTTCCACAATCGAGAAATCTATAAAAAGTCTCATCATTCATACCTAAAAAAGGGCAAGAATAAATTAAGTTTAAAAGAGCATTTTATTATATTTAGTTCTTTTAGGTGGTTATATTTTTTTTCATTTAAGACACGCTGTAGGTCATACTGAATCTTGATCTCCTTTCCTTTTCTCCTTCCCTCAGTATATACTCATTCACACACGCATGCACACTGATATAAGCACACACCTATTACACTCTGGTGTAATAGTTCTGACTGATTAGAACATTAAGATTAATTCTATCATGCCAGTTGAGGAATGTCAGTTATGAGCTCTCAGTTTTCCTATTATAATTATATGGCCTAGTGAAAGAAAACATAATTATCATTTTCATTGTCCCTGGCCTCATTGAGCAAATGGCCCTTGATATCGACATTTTGTGCCATGGATAATAATATTCTTCCCTAATTCAGAGGAACAAGAAGTACTCACTCATCAGTGGCCATTGTTTCATATTAATTATCAAACAATGGATGAGAAACAGCACCAAACCTTACCCAAAGCAGAGTTATTATGTTCTCACTATGTCTTCCCCAGATTACCAAATTAAGTTCACACATTTAAGAGAAAGATAAGAAACAATGCCACTAAAGACCAAAGTATTCTCTTTAGCCAGCTGTAACATTTTAAGTGGGATTAATTAAATCTATTTTAAATTTTGACACCTATTTTTATAGATGATGAAAACGCTTACTAAATTTAACCTGCACTTTTAAATTGTCTAAGAAGTCAATTATTGTAAATGAATTATTTTACTATGCTGAATTAAAGGGAGGAATTATTAAAAATAGTAGTAGACATGGAGAAAGGCAGCCTATGCTTCTGTGTGTGTCAGTACATACACTTACATGCATAGAAAAGTATCTGAGCCAATGTAATCAAGTCTTAATTGTATTTTTTCTCTTTTATTAAATAACATTTTTTTCATTTATTTTACATACCAACCAATTTTCCCTCCCTCATCTCCTCCCATTTCCTCCCCTTTCCTATCTACCCCCCCATCCACTCCTCCTCCATCTCCATTCAGAAAGGGACAGGCTTTGCAAGGTCTTGCTCAAATTGTATACTGTGTATTCTCCATTATGTTTGCAGACAAGTCTAGAATACACACATTTTCATTTACTTCGGTAAAATATTTTCTGGTATTCTGACAAGACACCAAAAAACTGGTGTTCACATAGCTTGATGTCATTTGGAAAGGAACTTGATGAAATTTTCACTAATGTTAGACTTGAGGGAAAAGAATTACAATGAAAACCAGGGGCTTGGAAGTGAGCAGTTTATGAGTCAGAAACAGATTAAGTGATAGAAATAATGAGTGCTACCAGCTGAGACATAAAATCCACCATGCCGATTTCACCCTCTGGTACAGATAAGATTTCAAATTAGATTTTAGCTAATGGCCCATTTTCTGAAAATCTTAAATAAAAATGTTGCTTCAAATTTGTCAGTACAGGCAGTTACTCTCTATATCCATAAATTCTGCATCTTTGAATTCAACCAACTGCAGATAGGAACTAAAACAATATCTCTATGCTTAACATATATGGACTTTTCCCATTACTCTCAAAAACTATACTGTAGGCCGGGAGGTGGTGGCACACGCCTTTAATCCCAGCACTCGGGAGGCAGAGGCAGGCAGATCTCTGTGAGTTCGAGACCAGCCTGGTCTACAGAGCTAGTTCCAGGACAGGCTCCAAAGCCGCAGAGAAACCCTGTCTCAAAAAACAAAACAAAAAAAACAAAAACTATACTGTAGCTACATTTATATGGCTTTTACATTGTGTGGGGTGTTCTAATTAACCTAGAAATGATTTGAAGTATTGAAGGATGCATTAGGTTATATGCAAATGTGTCATTTTCTATGAGACCTGATAATCTTCATGCTTGGGTATTCATGGGAAAGAGGAACCCTGGAACCATCCTCCACCAAGCAAAACCTGAATATGGCAAATAATCTTTTAATATTCAACAACTATTATAGAAATATCTATAAACTAATAAGCTTAATTTGGCAGTGTTCCTTTTTCTCTAATTAATACCTCACTTCGGATAAACTGACTTCCCATAGTTTTGTCAGAGAAATTTTATTTGTAAGATATATTTATCTTATGTGTATGAGTGTTTTGCCTGCATGTATGTCTGTGTACCACATGCATGTCTGCTTTCCATGGAGGCCGGAAGAGTGAATCAGGTTCACTGAACTGGAATTATACACAGTTATGAACCATGTGATTGCTGAGAACTTAATCCAAGTCCTCTAGAAGACCAAACAATGCTCTTAACTGATGAGCCATCTCTCCAGTCCCTCATAGAACTTTTAACGTGCATGTGACATGCAATAGGTAGGCATGATTTTATGCAGTTACAACATTCACAGTCTCAATTACCTATCTGTTAAATTTGAACAGACCCTAAAGTGTGGGTTCAAATTCATGTTGTTAAAATATGTGAGCTTTTAGTAACTCTATAAAGCATGAATTATCTCAAGATCTTTGCTAGCTAGTTCTTAAGTTTGTTGATTACAATGTAGACAATAAATTTTCATCATCTGTTCTATTGCCAACATTTTTTGGCTAATTATCTCACTTCTTTCATGGTTCCTAGAGATGCTGGTCCATTATTCAGTTCACATACAGACAGCAAGGAGTGTAGTTGTGATGTAGCTTTGTCTCCTAGTGTTAAGCTATCTAACAATATAAAAACTGGATACTCTACAAAGGGACTTCCAAAGGAGTACAAAAGAGAAAGTAAATTCACACCCCCAACTGCAGTATGCATTTTATTCACATTAAATAAAAGAAGGCCTCTGCATTTTCCTACCCAAGGGGAAATGTTTCATTTGTCTCATTCCATAATAGGAAAATGAGACAGGAAGGCCTTCAGTCGTTAGAAGAGAGTGAAGTTGCTTGAGACATTGGATCCCAGTATGTGTGGGTAGGGTACAATGAGAGGGCGGAAGCCAGCTGTAGAACATTGGAGGTCAGAGTGCAGAGCCTCATTGCTGCCCCATCTCTGCATGATGAAGCAACTGACCTTTCTGACCTCCATTTCTGCTGCTGCGAAAATTAATTCCAACTTCCTAGAGCCACTCTAGGCATTGTTTGAAGAATAGAAATCACAGCATAGTATATCATTCTTCATTTTTATAATGTTTTTAAAAATAAATTCATATCAGAAGAAATAAAGAGCAGCTTGTCTAAACAAAATGAAAATGCCAAAAAATAAGTTTAAAAAGTCTTACTTTGGCAAATGTAATTTGAGTGAAACCTAAGTGGATTTATTGAGAAAAAACTCTGGCAGCAGGAGTGATTCCATGACAGTTTGTCAGATGCTAGGAATTCAGACCCATGAACTTGGTGAGAAAACCTATCAACACATTGGCACCTATGAGGATTTTGAAGAGGATGGTATTGATAAGCCACACCCCCAACATAAAATACTCACATTCAATGAAAACTCAGAGGTAGTTCAAGTCATGAAAGTGCAAAGGAGAAAATGTGGAAGCTATCCAAAACTTACAAGGAGTATAATTTCCCAGGCCATAGAAAAGACCCTTGCTCCATATCATGTTTCCTTATTTAATAGGTGGCCAGATAATATGGTCAAGTTAAAAAGGCAGAACCTGCTTCCTAGAGATCAGTGAGTGACATGTTAAGACAACACCAGACTCAACTATTGTAGTACTTACAGCAAGAGCCAAGAGAGAAGGCACAGGCCCTAACCTTCAACAATGTTATGGTTGCTTAGGAGACCCAAGCATTTGGAAGTTGCCTGGGGCAGTGTAGCAGCAAATGCCATGCTTCATGCCACAGTAAAAGGACTGTGAACCCTACCTGACCCCTTCCTTTAGGGATTTGAAGAGCACAAAGCTTAGGGCATGTCTGAAAGACATAGACACAAACATTGATGGAGAACAAAAGATTATGTGTGAAGCCTGGTACAGGGAAAGACACTCCCTCATAAGGCAACAATCCCAGCACAGGCTACGTGGCTTCTTCATTGCCCAGTAAGGAAATATTCTGTTTCCAAAGCCATTCTGAATGTGCAGGACAAGCTGTGCACTGATGCTTCATCCATCAGTAAATTATATGAGCAGGAGGAGCCAAGCACTAGTCAAACTAGTCTCTTTGTGTTTTGTCATTTTTATTCTGTATCAAGACATAACTATACATATTCTAGGTTTTAGTGTGTATATAGATTAATAAAATCATTATGCTAGAATCCAATCTGAACATTGGGATAAGTGAAATAAGATGAGGATAGGAAGCCTTACATGCTTTCATTCATATGCAGAATCAGAAGAAGAGTGTACTGTCATTTGTAAGATTTTCAGTTCTTTAAATTACAATATTACTTCCAGAGTTTTCATTCTTTTTTTATAACTAGCAATGAGAGCAATGGTTCAATTCTATAGTCATACTCAGAGTTCTTAATCTCATCATCTTCTACAGGAAGTACAGTTTTACATGCGCAGCAAGTTTGAAAAATGAAGCTTTTGATACTCTTTCAACTTAGACCTGTCCTCAGAATTAAGATTAAAGCTAAAGGACCTTCAGTTATATAGAATCATTAGCCCAGCAAAACATTCATGCTTATCACAGGTTTACAAGCCAGGGAAGCTATAGCAATGGTTTATTGACCCAAAACATTGACCCGTGAGCAAAAGCTATGGTAATTTGCTTAGTGTGTTGTACGTCATTTAATTGGCTTGTTAACAGTTGTTGGTAGTGGCCCACATATGCAGGACAAGGAGTAGAGGTAAACAGCATTGAGTATAGTCTCAGAGGATATTCAGTACAACTGTAGATGAGAATATCACCACTGATCTATCCAATAAGCATTTACTGAATTCCTAGTCTGTACAAGACAATGTGCAAACTCTAGGGATACATGAGAAGACAAAACTCCAAGCATTCAACACCTTTAGAATTGCATTCAAAGCAGTCAGAAAGGCAGTTAATTTTGAAGTATGATGTGGATTGGAGAAATAAAGGATAAGAGCTTAGTGGGTTGAGGGAAACCATTGGAGAAAGCAGAATTTGAGCAGAATCACAGATAGAAGAGTGATATATAGACAATATATTAAATAAAATAATCCTAAACCTCTTGTGATGCTGAGCTTTAATATACTCTTTCCCTGAGAAACAGCATTGGTAAATACAGAGAAAACATTTGAAAAAACTGGGCTCACTTAAAATGTTATGCATTTCTGTAGTATAGTTTCAAGTCAGTGATTGTGATGCCTCCAGAAGTTCTTTTGTTGCCCAGGATTGTTTTGGCTATCCTGGGTTTTTTTTTTTTTTTTTTTTTTTGCTTTTCGAAATGAAGTTGAGTACCGTTCTTTCAAAGTCTTTGAAGAATTTTGTTGGGATTTTGATGGGCATTGCATTGAATCTGTAGATTGCTTTTGGGAGGACTGCCATTTTTCCTATATTAATTCTGCCTACCCAAGAGTATGGGAGGTATTTCCATTTTCTGGTGTCTTCTTCAATTTCTTTCTTCAAAGATTTAAAGTTCTTGTCATACAAGTCTTCCAATTGTTTGGTTAGAGTTACTCAGAGATATTTTATGCCATTTGTGGCTATTGTAAAGGGTGTTGATTCTCTGATTTCTTCCTCAGTCCTTTTATCATTTGTGTACAGGAGGGCTACTGATTTTTTTTGAGATAATCTTGTATCCTGCTACATTGCTGAATGTGTTTATGAGTTGTAGAAGTTCTTTGGTAGAATTTTTGGGATCACTTATGTAAACTATCTTATCATCAGCAAACAGTGGGAGTTTGACTTCTTCTTTTCCAATTTGTATCCCCTTGATCTCCCTTTGGTGTCTTATTACTCTAGCTAGGACCTCAAGAACTATATTGAATAGGTATGGAGAGAGTGGACAACCTTGTCTTGCTCCTGATGTCAGTGGAATCGCTGGGAGTTTCTCTCCATTTAGTTTGATGTTGGCTGTTGACTTGCTGTGTATTGCCTTAATTATGTTTAGGTATGTTCCTTGTATCCCTGCTCTCTCCAAGACTTTTATCATGAAGGGATGTTGTTTTTTGTCAAATGCTTTTTTGGCATCTAATGAGATGATCATGTGGTTTTTTTATTTTTCAGCTTGTTTATTTGGTGGATTATGTTGACAGATTTTCGTATGTTGAACCATCCCTGCATCTGTGGGATGAAGCCGACTTGGTCATGGTGGGTGATGGTTCTGATGTGTTCTTGGATTCTATTTGCTAGTATTTTATTTAGTATTTTTGCATCAATGTTCATGAGTGAGATTGTTCTGTAATTCTCTTTCTTAGTACTGTCTTTCTGTGGTTTGGGTATCAGGGTAATTGTAGCCTTATAAAAAGAGTTTGGCAATGTTTCCTCTGTTTCTATTGTGTGGAATAATTTGAGGAGTATTGGTATTAGTTCTTCTTTGAAAGTCTTGTAGAATTCTGAGCTGAAACCATCTGGTCCTGGGCTTTTTTTGGTTGGGAGACTTTTGATGACTATTTCTATTTCTTCAGCAGTTATAGGTCTGTTTAATTTGCTTATCTGGTCTTGATTTAATTTTGGTAAGTGATATTTATCCAGAAAGTTGTCCATTTCCTTTAAGTTTTCCAATTTTGTGGAGTACAGGTTTTCAAAATATGACCTGATGATCCTCTGTATTTGGCATTTGCTTCAAAAGATTTCTCCCCAATTCCAGCAACTTCTCCTTTTGCTTCCTCTAGCACCTACATGGTGGCTAACAACAATCTGTAACTTAGCTCCAGAGAATGTGATTCCCTCTTCTGACCTCCAACGGCACCCATACTCATCCAAGAGTGTGCACATGCACACACAAACACACACTACTTAAATAAAATATTTAAGATCTCCTTTATGGACTTCAAATCAAAAAAATTTATGCATTTCTTTTCATATATATGTGAAGATCATGAAGATCTCCTTACTTATTAAATATATGATAGCTGTTGGGTATATCATTTCTATAACCAAGTTTTTTTTTCCTTCCAATGGTCAACCTGAGGTTAATGAGCTCAAGTCATCCTTTCTGACTTGAACCTTCACTTTCATTCCCCAAGCAAGTGCAAACAGACTGAGAGAATGCAGCACTGGGAAAATGGCTACAGTTTATCCAAACTTAGTTATTTTTCTTATATTTACAAAATCTCATGCTTTATTCTATATGCTTCTACATATACATGTTGATATATTTTGGCCATTCTCCACTAATGACCATTTCTCTTTCATGTACAGAAGAAGATATTTGGGTTTGGTTTTGTTTTGATTTGGTGTTGGGAACATGACAGATACCCGACTGCTACATTCCTGTGTGACTGTGATCTGGCTCAGTCAGGGCATGTATTTTCAACCACTAAGTATAATGAGAAATAGAATTAAAAATGGGATTTACTCTTTCATAACGGGAAGCCCAGAAACAGGAAAGACCTAAAGTATGTTTAATGATAAGCTATGATTCTGTGTCTGTGCTTTCCCTTGACCTCACATCGTGATTACAAAGTGGTAGCAGCAGATCCAAGGTCCTTTTCCTCACAATGCATCAGGAGCAGGGAGAGCGGGACTCACAGCCCTCTTCCTCAGGAGGCTCTCCCTTCAAGGTTCTTCCGGGGAACATGGATTGCACATGTATGTTCCTTCACTGCAAAACATGGTGACAAAGCCAGTTCAACAGCTGCAGCAAGGGGTGGGGGAAGAACAAACAGAATGGAAGGAGACACTTGCCCCAGCATAGACATAAATACGTTTACCATCTAGAAAAATGAATGATGTTTTAAATCCCGATAAAACACCGTGTTATCCATCTATTGCTGAGTAACGGCTGTTTCTTCTATTTACATCTCCTAGTTATGTCTACATATCTAAATCCATGTGAATTTACCTAAATTTCTTTTATCATCATTTTATTAGACTATAAATGATGCACATAATGCATTTCATCAAACATTTTGATCACAGTCACCCCCACCTTTGGCCTTTTGTACCCCTCTACCCCAGACCCCTTTCCACTCCTCTAAGAGTTCCCTCATAGGCCCCTCTGCATTGGCAAGAGGAGATCCAGTGTCCCTGCCTCTCTGACCATCCCACCCCCTTTTCAAAAAGAAAAAGTTTCTCTGACATATAAATGCAGAATGTGGCTCATTTATATATTTATGTATTTTCCCTACCACGATAAAGGTTGTTAGCTTCAGACACAATTTTTCATTTTCCTACATTCCCCATACTTATTTTTGTATTTTCAGTGCATTGTGTGTCATTCCCTCATATTTTTCCCATTGGATCCTCTTAAATTTTCTGCCCTCTGTACTGCATTTATTTGCCTCTCTTAGAAAAGCCTTCTTGCTTAGAATAGATTGGCTACCCACTCCTTCTTTAGGGTGCTCTCTAGTTCTGTATCCAGAATTTGATGGTGGTCCCCTGAGTCTACTCAGGTAACAAAAGTTTAAGAAACAACATGCATACACTCTAAGAGTGTCAAAGTGATTAACTATGAGAAAGAGCTACAGTTCCTCATATTGTACCAATGAGGGTTTCTTGGTTCTGATAAAATATTTCATTTTTTTTTTGGTGTTCTCACTGGGAAAAGCTGGGGAGGAGCAGCCAGATGTCTCAACACTAGCTTTGTTGACTTTCATGTGTCTATAACTATCCCACAATAAAAGAAGCATTTTCCATCCCCATTTTGTTGTGATTAGGCCTGTTTATGACATGTAAGTATAAACGATGTTATGCTTATGTGTGGAGGAGTTATATATTCAAAAACATATGTCTCTTCATAAGTAAAATTTTATTAAAATGTTTCTATTATAATAAACTTTTCTTTTAAACTATATATGTCTTCATATTTCATAATTGTAGGAGAAAAATATCCCTGTCAAGTAATGAAAACTTATCATAAGTGAAAGTATTCTGTCTTTTCTAAACATGAACAACAGTAATTATTTAATTAATCTTGCTTCAACACATAGAAGCAGTTGAAAGTGATGTTTAAATATTTCCTCCATGTTTTTTAGCTTTTCTTTCAATTATATGTCAGTTTCTGACCTACGATTTTATCTTTATGTCTCCCAATATCTGATCACTCCTCTAGTATTTCTCAACTTAAGGGCTATTCTTTCTTACTAACTGCTGATATTTCTTGCTTTTGATTAAGTTTATTTTAACCTCCATATATATTAAAACACCGTTTTGATTAAAGCTGTTTAAACATACCCCTCTCTTCATTTACCAAC
Source organism: Ondatra zibethicus (assembly GCA_004026605.1). Lineage (NCBI taxonomy): Eukaryota > Metazoa > Chordata > Mammalia > Rodentia > Cricetidae > Ondatra > Ondatra zibethicus. Next base: position 59,505 of record PVIU01007058.1, on the reverse strand, counting down.
ATTTTATGTTGAAGACTCTCAAAGATCTTCAAGCTATCTGAATTATACAGCACACTATTGCTATATATAGCTTTCTACTGAGGATACCACACCAGAACCTCTTGTTCTCATTCACCTATAACCTAATACCCATGGACTAATTTCCCACGCAGAATGTGGCTCATTTATATATCTTGCAGTCCAAGCCTATCTCCCTAGCCTCCAGTAAACACTATTCTTTTTTTTAAAGACTTATTTATTTATTATGCATACAATGTTCTTTAACATATACACATCAGAAGAGGCACCAGATCTCATTATAGATGGTTGTGAGCCACTATATAGTTGCTGGGAATTGAACTCAGGACCTCTGGAAGAACAGTCAGTGCTCTTAACCTCTGAGCCATCTCTCCAGCCCCCATTAAACACTATTCTACTCCCAACTTACATGTGACCAGAAATTTTAGGTTGTACACACGAATAAGACAATGTGGAAATTTTCTTTCTACCCATGTCATTTTTCACTTAAAATAATTATCTCTGGTTCCACCCACATTGCCAGAAATAACAGGATCTCAGTCTTCATATGACCCTCTGGTATTTCATTGTGTCTATGTGCCATCTTTTCCTTATGGGTTCTTCAGCTATGAACTCTTAGATCATTTCCACTTCAATGCTTTTCTGAAGAGTGTTACAATGAGCGTGGAAGGCAGATGGTTTTTGTCAGCATTACATAACTTCTTTCAGGGTAGAGATGGCTAGATTGTTATGCTACTTCTATGCTTAATATTTTCAAAGTCCTCTCCACTGTTGTCTATATTGGGTGTACTGAACCAGATTCCCATCAACAGTGTGCCCTGACTAACCTTTTCTTGGAATAGTTTCTAACACTTACTCTCATTCACTTTTTAAATTTCAATATAATTTTCATGAACGCCAGTCTTATATTTTATTGTGGCTTTGATTTGTGATGGTAGTGAACCATAAGTATGTTGAACATTTTTTTTCATATATCCGTAGGTCCTTTGTATGTTTTCTCTGAAAAATATCTGGACAGATCTATTGCCCATTTCTTTAGTGATGATACTTGCCTTTCTACTAGTGACATTATGGATTCATTATTATTTTGGATATCAAGGTTGTCAGATGTATAATTTGAAGGTATTTTGCACTCACCATTGTAAATAATTTATTTACTATGCAGACCTTTACAGTTCAACATCTAGTTTATCTGATACTTTCTTTTTTTTTTTTTTTAGCTCTGGAACTTTTGTTAAAACGAATCCTTACTCATCTCAATTCCCCATTTTCCTCTTCCTGTTATTTCCAAAGAATTGTTCAATCCCATTGATCGAACATAATAGTTTGTCACTTTGGGTGTCTCTGACTTTAGTATGCAATTATTGGCAATTTTCTCTGTGTAACAGGTCTTAGAATAAGTAGGGGTACTTTGTTTAAATAAGAATAGCTTTTAATAGTGGCCATTTTTACAGATGTAAAATGGAATCTCAGAGTTGTTTTGATTTGCATTTCTCTGATGGCTAAGAATGTTGAGCATTTCCTTAAGTGTCTTTCAGCCATTTTAGATTGCTCTGTTGAGAGTTCTCTGTTTAGCTCTATACTCCATGTTTTTTATTGTATTATTTGTTCTTTTGATGACCAATTTATTGAGTTCTTTGTATATTTTGGAGATCAGACCTCTGTCTGATGTGGGGTTAGTGAAGATCTTTTCCCATTCTGCAGGCTGTCGTTTTGTCTTGTTGACTGTGTCCTTTGCTTTACAGAAGTTTTTCAGTTTCAGGAAGTCCCATTTAATAATTGTTTGTCTCAGTGTTTGTGCTACTGGAGTTATATTAAATATATTTAATATAACAGTCTTATGTGCCAATAAGTTCAAGTGTACTTCCCACTTTCTCTTCTATGAGGTTCAGTGTGGTTGCCTTTATGTTGGGGTCTTTGATCCATTTAGACTTGAGTTTTGTGCATGGTGATAGATATGGATCTATATTCATTTTTCTACACGTTGATACCCAGTTACATCAGCACCATTTGTTAAATATGCTTTCTTTTTTCCATTTGATATTTTTTTGCTTCTTTATCAAAAACAAGGTGTTTGTAGATGTGTGGATTAATATCTGGGTCTTCAATTAAATTCCATTGGCCCTCCTATCTGTTTTTATGCCGATGTCAGGCTTTTTTCTGTACTGTAGCTCTGTAGTAGAGTTTGAAACCAGTGATTGTGATGCCTCCAGAAGTTCCTTTATTATAGATGACAACTTATGCTGAAAAGGATGTGAAGTAAAGTCAATACTCCTGCATTACTGGTGGGAGTGCACAATGGTATAACTCCTTTGGATATCAGTATGGTGATGTCTCAGAATATTAAGAAACAACCTTCCTCAAGACCTAGCAACACCACTTTTGGTTATATACCCAAAGGATGCTTAATCATGCCACAAGGATATGTGTTCAACTATGTTCATAGCTGCATTGTTTGTCATAGCCAGAACCTGAAAACAACCTAAATGCCTCTCAATTGAAGAACAGCTAAGGAAAATGTGGTTCATATACACAATGGAGTATACACAGCAGAAAAAGTAATGAAATTTGCAGCCAATTGGATGGATCTAGGAAATATCTTATTGAGTGAGGTAACCCAGACCCAGAAACACAAATATCATATGTACTCACTCATAAGTGACTTTTAGACGTAAAACAAAGAAAACCAGCCTACAATTCACAATCTCAGAGAACCTAGACAGTAATGAGGACCCTAAGAGAGACATACATGGAAACAATCTACATGGAAAGTAGAAAAAGATAAGATCTCCTGAGTAAATTGGGAGGATGGGGACCATGGGAGAGGGTTGAAGGTGAGGGGAAAGAAAGAGAGAGGAGCAGATAAAAATGCACAGCTCAATAAAATCAATTATATATATAAAGAATAGCTTTTTATGTATAATTGTGTGAGGGATTATGGATAAAGCTATACTTCTGTCACATTGTAACAATACCTCCTGATTCATATTAAACAGTTTGTCCTTTAAATATTGCATAAAATGGCAAGATTTAAAAATAACCATTCATAACTTTAACTTTATATACACCTGTGTAGGAAATTCAAAGTACTACGTATTGCCTTTGCCTTGTTCCAGTGGCTACCAGGAGGTAACAGTTCTCATTCTTAAGGCTGAATTTTCCCAGATTTCAGAGAGGTGATTACCTAGAAAGGACATTGTGTCTCTCATTTAGAACATAATCATTTTTGATTGACAGCTGAGGTCCAACTTCACTTCACCGTAATCAATAAACGAGGGTGTTTAGGTTGAAAAAGAAGATGGGGGTTGTAGAGAGATGTTGGTACCTCAAAGGGGAGAAAATGTTCTCTCCTGAAAAACACAATGCACAGTAAAGAGAGATCTTCAGGCATAGAGATGCAAATACAAATACTGTAGACTTCTTATCTAATTGTCACAATCTCAGTGACACTTCAGTCCGGCTCCCACTGTCCTCTACTGGCATCTTATCTGCATGGTAGTCGACTCTTAAAGCCTACTGAGACCTTCAGCCATAATTTCAGTAAGACCTTTGCTGGACATTTGGGCTCTCTCAGAGAAAAAGTCCTTAAATCCTTTGGTTTCTGGAGCCTGTGGACTGACTTCACTGTACAGTGCAAATTTACCTTCCTTGCTTAATGTTTTCTAAGCTTATGAATACTCATCTGTAAAATTATGGGTGCAAGAGCAATGAGAGAAAGACTTAAATGAAGAGAAGACCAGAGAAACTATTCGGAAAATACAGAGTTCACTGAAAATACTTACTATAATACCCAAAACTTAGTCTTTTCAGCTGACCACGGTTATTGACTTTAAGAGAATCAACTTAGATATTTTCTACTGTTAGAACTTGAATCATCTTTCTCTTTGATAGACTAGTAGTTCCTAGAACAGTGATCCTATCAGAAATGCTATAGCTTTTATATTTATTAAGTGGTATGAGCTTAATTCTGGTGATTTTTATTTCTGTTTCATCTTGTATTATTGTTTTTCTGGCTCACTATTATCCCTTTACTGTGTGCGTGTGTGGGGGGGGGGCTGCATTTTTGACCCATGTCATAGAGATTAGTATTGATGCACAAACTCAGAAGCTTTATCTGAAGAGTCCTGTGGATATTAAGTTGGAGAGCTCACATCTTTAGAGAGAAGCTAGAAGGTTGCTATTCAGTCTCCTACATTCCGAGGATGATAGGATTAAAGTGTTCCTGCCAGGCTATTTGACACCCTTCAAAGACATGACCAGAATGGAGAAATACAGCCAAAGGGAGGAACAGCATGAGTCTCATGAATTTTCCTCTTTATTCATAATGACTCAAGGCAAAAACAGGTGGTTGTGGCTGTGCAGACCAAGCAGAGAAATTCCAAACACAAAAATAAACTTTACGAACTGCTTAGAGGAGACTCTCAAATACAGATAAACCCCCAGATGGTCAGGAGCAAATTGAAATAGGAAACCCAGTGAGGTGTGTGTGGATTTAGCAAATTGGCTGTGTATGGCAACCCAAGTCCCAGGAGCGGACAGGCTCTCAGTGATTTTCCTTTTTTGAAATTCTTCCATGGTTCATAATGTCCCTACTTAAAAGTTTTTAGGAAAAAGCTTCCTTACAAATCAGTTTAAGAGTCTTCCTGCCCTCTTAGAGAACTTTTGGATGTATGTGAGAAGCTGCTTGGTTATCAAAGGATGTGAAGATGAACTAAAGGGCCTAAGCTTGAGGGTTCTCACTTATGCTGTAATTGTAAATTCTTCTGAAAAGAAGGCTTTCAAAATGATTCCGCAGTCATAAAACTTTACCTAGTGATCGTGGTCTATGCCCATTTTATAGGTAGGGAAAGTCCTTTACTTCAACTAAAGAAACTTTTCTTTAGTGACGTCTCTTGTTCTTTGTTTCCAGTCTCTTCATGAGCTGTAAATTTTCTTCCCTCTGCAAAATAGTTTCTCGGTCTACGATTGGCTTCATAGACCTTGCATGTCATTCTGACTGGAATGGGTGCTAAGTCCAGATCAGACTCTGTGTATACTTTCATACCATCTCCTTCCCCAGGCAGAGGCTTGACTCCTATCCTTTCCCTCAATTCTGAATTCCTTGGACAGGGATTGGATGGTCCAGCTGAGTCAGTTGTCATCTTATCCAGTCAGCTGCAGATGAGCTGATTGGAGGTCCAGTCACAAGCTGGGAGGATTGCTCCATTAAAGACTTAGAGAAGGCGCTGAAATCCTGACTACTGTATTTAAGAAGGAAGTTGACTCAACTTTTCAGTTTACTTAAGATATAGGAATGAATGGAAAGGGACAATAGCAAGAAGCTTTTGTTGTTGTTGTTAGAATGCTACGAACATGTGTCTTGGTGAGTGTTCTATTGCTGTGAAGAGACACCATGACTGTGGCAACTCTTAAAAAGGAAAACATTTAACTGCAACTTGCTTGGTGGTTCAGAGGTTTAGTTCACTGTCATCATGGTGGGAAGCACGGTAGAACACAGGCAAACATGGTGCTGGAGAAGGAGGTGAGAGTTCTACATCTGGATCCACAGGCAGCAGGATAAGACGAGAACATTAGCCCTGGTTTGAGCATTGGAAACCTCAAAAACCCACTCCCCAGTGATACGTGTTCTCCAACAACACTGCACCTACTACAACAGGTCACACTGCCTAATGCCACTCCCTAAGCATTCAAATATATGGGGACCATTCCTATTCAAACCACCGCACCGTGGTTTTCCTCCTCTATCTGCTCTATCTTCCACTCCCCTACCCCTCTCTCCTTCAATCTTTTCTTCCATTCCTTACATGCCAAATTTCTCAGTAGGTGGCTTTCAAAAATATGGAAAAATTTCTGAGACAATTTGCTGAACTGATACTGATATTTGATAACCCTTATAATCAAGAGGTTCTTACTGGTAGCTCATTGTTCTTGGGGGATAAAATAAAAACTTAGCAGTGTGTTTTATATATTCAGCAACAGTCTTTGTTTCTTTCCAAGCCAATCACCTTTGCAACGTTACTTATATGAAAACCAACAGAGAAAGGGGAATGATATTGTTTATCCAGAGAAGACAGACTAACAACTGGAAACAGATTATGACAGACTAATTGGCTCTGCCTATGTTGTATGCGTGCACAGTTCTATAACATATGGATGATGCATAGCTTAGCAAGTAATGATGGCCTTGAATGTGTTCGATGGCAAGGAGCTAAAAAAAATAAAGGCTGTTTCTTATTTCCTTATTTATATGTCTAAGCTTATATTTATGAAAAAATGATAGTTGATAGTCTTTCAAGACCCCTACAATGTTAGTCTTTATGAGCATACAGCAGAATACAAAGTGGATCAAAGAGTTCTGCTTTTCAGAAGGCACAATCCACCAGTTGACATGAAAAATTATGTTCGACGTTGGCAATATTTCTTTGATCTAATCACCTCTTTGTAATAATACATTCCTAAAATTTATGTTTCTAGGTTTCTGTTTTTGCATATGATTTTATAATACTTCTTTTTCATTAAGCATAATGTATTTTACTGAAAATAGTTTAGAGGGCTTGGAGAAAAGAAATTTAGCTGCTAGGAAAGCCGGTTCCACAGCCATTCTCAAAACTAATGAAAACCATTTTTTTCTTTAAAATAGCTCATGGTAGGTAAGGGAGAATAAGTAGATCCAAAAAAGAAATGGCAATTTCTGCCTGCACAATAAAGCAGAGCACCATTACCATCTAGATATATGTATTTCTATAACAAACATTCATTTTGGAATTATTCTTTTTACAGTACTTTATTCATTTTAAAACAATTTTGTGGTTGGCAACTGTAAGAAAAAATGATAAAGCTGAAAATACTGAATATTTAAGTGCTTATCACACAAATAAGCAGTGTGTGTTGTAGTAAACATTATGAGGACAAAGTAGTGATTCACCACCTCTCAAGGATATAATGGCTACTTTATGGAAAATGTTTATTATTCATATTTGTCTGATTGTGGCACTGCAGAGGACCTTTATCCCTTTTCTGCCAGTACTCATTGCCCAGGTATCAAAGCTGTGTCGAGATTTTCTATCTCTATATTAATTTTTATGCCTCAACATCTCTTTTTTCTGATTTCTTCTTTTTCAGAGTTTTATTTTTTTCCTTGCCATTTCCTTTGTCCTTCTACTTCTACTCATGATTGCCTTTGACTATTATCCTGGGAATACAACTTTTAGCAATTTCCCTTTCTTCTGAGCTGTTACTTTTCCAGTCATGTAAGAATGATCCATCATTATTACTCAGGACACAAAACTGCTTCATACATGCATATAAGAAAGCATTAGCTAGCAATCTTACTAATTTAATGTCAACTCAAAAGTCACAGACTTTTTACTGTGAAGCAGTTTCGACTCATTATGGAAGTGTGGGCCAGTGGGCCTTACTTAAGGTAGTTAGCCTTTGTTCCTACTTTCTGTCCTTTCTCTTTTGCCTCCTTCTTTTCTTCATTCCTTCCTTCTGCCTTTGTTATATTGGTGTAGTTGCTTGCAAAAAACAAAACTCCAATGGTCTCATAAAGGAACATTTAGTAATAGTTACATCTTAATACATGGAAGCTTGAGTGGATTTGATTTTATGAACTCATGTAGAATTATTTGAATACACTATCTCTGTTGGTTATAGCATCAATACATGATTTAATTTCAGAGCAAGAATGAGTCTCAAATTTTTAATCATTTGCACTTATTAATTTACTTCTGCAAGTTTTGAATAATAAAATTTAGTTTTTATTTATTTGCACTTATTAATTTACTTCTGCAAGTTTTGAATAATAAAATTTAGTTTTTATTTATCGTTGCTGTTATTTCAGACATTTACTATGTTCAGAGGAATGTATGGAAAGGAGATAGAAAAACAGATTCCAAACAGCTACACAGAGTTCTTCACTTCTGAGTCAATACTGGAAGATTGTTGTTCACAGCCAAATATTTTTTCTGCTATTTTGTGATCTACTCTATGAAGATTAGTTCACATCCTTAGTCCATTACGCGCTTATTACAAACCTTATTCCTTGAAGGTCTTTATTACAAGAGCCTCATTTCTTCACTTGATCCTTACAACATCTTTGTAGATAGATACCCTAATCCTTAATGCAGATGAGGAACTAGGACCCAATGTAATGAAACAACTTTACCAGAGAGTTGTGGGAATCAGGCCCTAAATTCTAAATCCTTCAGGTCTGATTATCAAATTTTCTCCTCACTGTTCTGTCCTGTCTCTTTGTCAAAGTTCTACCCAGAGTTCCAGTGTCATTCAAAAACTGGTCTAAAAGTCATCGCAGAATGCTTGTTGGAAAGCAGCCTTGGCCAAAATACAGGAGGCTAATATACAAAGTACCTCAATAGCATAATCTCCTTTATCTAATCACAATGATAGCTACTAAGTGCAGTTCAGGATCCACTTCACAATATTGGGCCTGTCTCAGGGTTGCATAAAGGTCCACCATGCTATGTAAGATTGAGTGCCTTATATCTTTGGCAGGCTAGTAATCTCTATGCTGAGTTTTTGATCATAAAGGATCCTGAACAGGATGTTTTGCTATCAAAAAAAAAAAAAAAAAAGAACAGCACCATTCAGATGCCAGCCTATTCAAGTGCCAGCTGGAGATGTGTCATGAAAACTTGGTCCCAAGTCCAGGGCCAAACATGTGTTGAAATCAGGGCATATCATTTACATGGTTCCTGGCTACATGTTTTTCAGCTAACAACTGGAGATTACTAATAATGATTCCTAGTGTGTGCTCCCCTTGTCCTAGAAGATCCCAACTGTGTAGCAGTGAGTGAAGCACATTTTTGTCCCTAGAATCTTTAAGGAGGAAAGGCTGATCGTACAGTAAAGATCAATGGTGCTCATCCTTGTGCCAATGGAAAGTGCACCACATATCAATTTAAGGTCAAAGAATAATAGCTAGTATTTGTAACCAGTGCCAAAACCAAGGCAAGTCACCTAGAAAATTCACTCATGCACATACCTCTAAAATGACCGTATCAGCCTTCCTGGCAGGAAAAATAATAGCAAGCATATATATATATATATATATATATATATATATATATATATATATTCTCCTGTGAGCTTTTTATAATGTAGTGTTTGCAATTATTCAAAAATACTTCAAAATAGCTATTATTAAGACCACTTTATAAATATTATTTATATTCATAAATATATTTATTTTTATTTATAAATAGAAATATTACTACTGAGAATTAGATAAATTAGGTAACTTAGCCACATATCATGTCATGTAAGATGATAGTCATAGTTGAAACTGATTATGGAGTTTTGATATTTCCCAGTTATTTATGCCTCTTTGAAATCTTCCCCCACCATGCTCACTCTGGCGTTTTTTTTTTTGTTTTGTTTTTTTTTTTGTTTTGTTTTGTTTTGTTTTTTTACACTCTTTACTTCAGGCATTTTCTTCTTATTTTTGCTCTGTGATGATCTTAGTATTATTTAAAATAAAAGGAAGGGAAAGGGAAAAAAGGAAGGAAAGCACCCAAAGTGAAGGTCCAGATATGTTTTTTATGTATATATCTTCTCTAATGTAGATTTGTCAAGTCTTTAGCTCAGGCCAGCCTTGCCATGCAGTTGCATTGTCAAACAGCCTGTAACTTAAAGCAAGGAAGTACTTAAAACTTCAAGCTTTACCTTGTTCTAAGGACACCACCTAAGGATGTTAAATACCATAGCTTCTATTGTCAGTATCCTCATAACCTCTCCAGAAATGATAAGAAAGCCTTTCCTTTATATAGGAAATACACAAGCTTCTTCATTTCATTTCCTCCCCTATGTCTGCATGAACTCAAATTATTTGCCTCCAAAATAGGTGTAAATTTTTTCAGCCTGGCTTTTACGAAATTATTCTAATTCATTAAGCTCTGATAGTTGTACAGCAGATTCAGAAAGGGAGTGCATGTAACTGAATGAAAAATGCAGATGTGTAAACATACTTGAAGAAATTTAGTTTGAAATTATATGTGTGAATACACATTTGCCTAACAGAAGGAAATAAGTTACTAAACTTTAATTAACTAGAGCTCACAAATTCGGCTTAGCTTTTACTTTGCTAAAATTGCTCACAGCTTTTTTTATATTCTCTTTAAAAAAGAGAACATAGGAAATCACAACTTTGGATTTGTTTTGTGTAGTAGAAATTTGGTGTAGAGCACTTGATACTTAAAAGTTCCGAGTATCTGCCATCAGTCTATGACAATTATCTGTAGGTGAATGGTAATTTGACAGGAACCCAGAATGCTATAGAACAAGAGAACCAAGCAAGGCTAATGTCATGTTCATTTAGATGTTTGAATAGATAGATGATGATGGTGATAGATGATAGATAGTAGATATATAGGTAGATGGATGATAGATAAATAACAGATAGATAGATAGATAGATAGATAGATAGATAGATAGATAGATAGATAGATAGATAGATGATAATTGCTAGGTGAGTAAATAACAGATAAGAGATAGATAAGTAGATAGACGGTGGATATGTGATAGTTAATACATGGATAGATGATAGAGATGAATAGAGGATAAATAGGCAAACAGGTAACAGATGATAGATAGATAGATAGATAGATAGATAGATAGATAGATAGATAGATAGATAGATAGATAGATAGATAGAGATATTGAAATAATCAATAGGAAGGTCAGGAATTTAGAAATACTTTTTGATAAGAAGTAGTAAAAGAGGAGAAGGTATTCAGCCCAGAGAAGAACACCTGCAATGACTCTTACCAAACAATTGGAGAATTTTGTAGATGAGCTATTCTTTAATACTGTAAGCAGAACCAGTAATGAAGTAGAATTCTATGGCTAACATCAAGTTATACAGCAATGTCCTGCGCAAAGACACCTAGACAAGGAGGTACATGTGCTGGATTTTTTTCATACGTCTAAGCCCCACTCTGCAACTTGGATTAGGCTGTGCAGGTAAAGACTCCATTTAGAAAATGATCTGTCTTCTGACCCCTAGATATCCTGACTCTGTACTGTTACAAGGTTTTTCAATTCTTTCACCACCACCCCCCATCTTTCCATTTGCTTCAGATAAGTACAGGAGTGCCGTTTCTTCAGCAGGCTCCCTGGCTCGTCTTTCATAAGCTTGCCATTTATAAAAATGGAACATTTTGACACCGTCTTTTTGACATTCAGTTACTTCAGATGTAAAACTTTCAGAAAGCTATTTTAGAGGGTGGTGCTTTTAAGTGAGGAGCAACAGGAAAGTTGTACTCCTGTATTGTTCCTCAGGGAGTGAGACCCTTTATCAAGGAAAACCCTCCCATCAGCGCAAAAGCCAGAGACTTGATAGCAACGATTTCAAGGCAGAAAGAGAGTACAGTGGCTTTTGTGTGTGCGTGAAGGACTTGGGATTTCAGAAGTCTCAAGTCTGAAGGTTTATGCTCAGGGAATATCAAACAGTTCTTTTGCAAACCCTGTGACACATAGAAGTCCACACCATCAAAATGTGCCTATTAAGGCACAGGACCACACAACTTCCAAAGTGTTGGCTTTGGAGTTAAAACTAATTTTGATGACTCAAAAGTATTGAACTTTGGAAATGTGTTAAAATCATTGCATAATATACTTAGATACCTGGAGTTTTCTTGAGGCTAAAATGACATCAGAACAGATAGCCAAAAAGATTGGGTGACTGGTTTTGTTTCTTAATAGTTCTAGACTGAAGTTTTTTTTAGCTAAGGTAAAAAAAAGCTTGTAAATTTATTATCCTGAAAAAAAAGTTGACTCAAATGGTTAAGCCATAACTCTTTTTAAATACTAATTTATCATAATCCTCTTGCTGAAGAAATACATTACTTCATTGAATGTCCCCTTTGGGGACAGTCTCCATGTAACAGTTTTCATAGCAAAGCTTCAGGGCTATCGGCCTCAAAATTCCTTGCAAAGTAGCAAATCACAGTAACCTTTCCATTGAGAATGACTTCTATTGGCTGATAAACAGAACTCAGGACAAGGGCCTAAGGAGGAAGGATCTGTGATAGGCATAAGGATAGATTCTACTGGTGGAGGATTCAAAGTACATGGGGTCTCTTTCATAGGGATGTACTCTCTTCCCTGAGGGCAATGCTCAGGATTGAGTCTAAACAATGCTCAGGATATTGGGGGTGGCGATAGTGGTGGTCAGATGGTAACAGTCTTCTGATGGAACAGCAAGGGATCCCCAGATTGTTTGAATACTTCATTTCATCCTTTCAAGCTATCAGCATCATTCATTTCCTTTTGTTGAATAGGCCCAAGTGAATAATAGTCCTGGCTTCCCCAAGGCTAAGCTGTGCTTCCTACAATTTTCCATCCTTTGTAATGTATGTACATATTTATATAGTAAATGCTGTTATGATATGGCTGCCAATTCCCTCATGATTAGAATTTGTTAATAAACAAATGTGTTTAGAATCAATTAGTAAAGAAATAGCTACCCACTTCAGATGAAGGATTTTTTTTTTAACTTGAATACAAATCCCTATGGAAGTAACTAGGAAAATGATGCAAAAATATTGCAAATTATGTTTGCCATATTAGTCCATAAGGAACAATATTTTGCCCAGCTGAAAATGAAAAGGCACCTTGTGTTAGGGTCTGCAAGAAGTCCCCAAAGGACCATGATCACAAGGCAATCAGCAAGAACGTTTTTATTATACCACAAGCATGTGGGGTCACACACACCGAAACAAAATTGTCACAACTTTGAAATGGTTGTATAAGTGCCCTTTAAGCCCAGCTACAGGAATTTTAAAAACAGCATGACCATTCTATTTAGTATTGGGTTATGCAAGTGGCAATCATATGAGTACACTTCTAATTGGTTAGGGCTCACAGGGGTGGGCCAAGGCTATGGCTCTTCCTTTCTTGGGCAAGTCTGGACAAGGCCCAGGCCTTGTCCTTATTTGGATAACACCTGTGGAGGGGGAGGGACTCGGCCCAGGTGTACAGACCTTGTCCAGTATCAGGGGCATTGATGATTGATTGCCTTTTGTTTGTGAACTGAGGTCTAATTCTTAACTGAGTTTTTAGAGGCCTGTCATGATGTTTGCCTGGCCCTCTTCCTTGTTTGGTTCACTAAATTCAGACATTAGAATCTAAAGGGAAGCCAAAGAAACTGTCATGCTTTCTCTAACTCTCTAAGTGAAGTGGCCTCTCTCCGCTTGAAACACTCCTCTGAGAAGGGGCCTAATAATATTCCAGACCTGGCAAAGTTTATGATTGGTCAGACATTCTTCTGTACTCATATAAAAAGAGCTTTGAAGACATAAACATATAATATAAGGGGTTTGACGTAACTTGAATCTTTAGAATCTTTTCATCCTTCTGCCAAAGTGAGAAACTCTTAACCATCAAACAAACAAACAAAGGACAGCAAAACCCCAACAATCCTTGCTCTCCAGGGAAGGACCAGAACTGGTTGGCTCTGTCCTCAGTCTTCACAGCTTCAGTTAGATTTTCAAGGATGTTTGATGAATAGACAGATGTAGAGCTAGATGTATGTTTAGATGGCAAGATAGACAGAAAATAAATGAATAAAATTAGAAGGAATTTGAATGTCATTTTTATTCAAGTCAACAGCCTTTGTTTTACCGTGTACTTTTCACTGTTCCCTGTGCTTCCTAAAAGAAGTCTTTTCTGAACATGTCTGAGTCATGAGCTGCTGTGATATGTGATTAGCCTGCTTCTAAAATTAAGTATTCAAGTTTTAAAATTACTTCTCATTTTAAATTGAAACAGATTCATGGGTAATCTCTATATTAATGTCACTCTTAGATGTTTGCATTTCAAAATGACACTTGCCAGGAGAGAAAACAGAGGGATGAATTCTTAGCAAAGAATGGATTAAAGGAATGCACTCTATCTATTCAGTATTATCTGTCTTATCAGTCTCGCGAAAATATGTTGGAATTACTACCATCAAGTTTTCATCATAGATGATCCTTGAGTAATTTATGCACTTCAGAAAGATCTTCTTAGGTGTTATTTCATTCAGTCTTCTCAAAAATTCCATTACATTTATTTGCATAGCCTCCTATGCAGAAGTGGTCAGACAACTAACAATCCTCAAAGCCAGAATTTTCATCTAGGCCAATGTAGCTACTTTACAGTAGATTACCCTCTCCCAAATTTGTAAGTAAATTTGGATGGGGGAATCTATATTCCAGTAACCCTGGCAAAAATATTCATTATTACTGTCTCCAAAAGGTGTTCAAATTATATAGTCTATGGTAAATTTGAGATGACAAAGTCTTGAAATTGATGTCCATGTTTTATATTGAATTATGTTCATGTAAAATTAAGAATTACAGTGCCTACATATTATGGTGCCCGTAGCCTATAAGAAGGATCTTCTACTGAAACAGATTTAGAAACAAACAGGACTTCTCTGTTTAAAGCTTCCAAAAAAGGGAATTCACAATTTTCTTAGGGACATACACAATCATCTACATATACTTGCCTTCTAGAACCAATGGACCATTCACATTCTTTCCAATGAAGTAGATCTAATTTTCATTCTCAATAAACAGATTATACTCATATCATTTTCCTATTCACCTTTTCCTCTCCTGCACTAATATTATAAAAGCTTAGTTAAAATGTGCTAATTTCTGCTAATATCCAAGTTTAAAGGTTTAGTCATATTCTCTGATTTTAGAACTTGCAAGATAGATTCATTTTCATTGTGATTAAAGAAAAATTAATATTATTTATAATTATATATTGTACCTGCCAGAAGATAGGTCCTTCCTAAAATTTGCCCTAGTTTTTGTAACAAAACAAAACCTCAGTCTCTGCTGCACAAACCAGTTCTGAAGTTCCCTGTACAATCTAAGGGAGATTGCATTTGTTCTCACCAGAACGTGTACTCTAATAGAGTCCCTCAACCTTTTATGAGCAAGAAAAGAAAGAAATGCTTACATGGTATTTCTGCGTCCAGAACTCAGAGATGATTTATTACTGACTAGAGTGGCCAGTACCACGGTTCTAACCGGCTTACAGAAGCCTGCCTCTTCTTTCTCCTTAATCATGTTAGCAGCCATTTCAGAATTTGATTTCATTTACAGCAATTCTCAAAAGGAATAGTGTGTTTTTAGTACATAAAAATAATATAGATCATTTCTCTTTTTTTTCTTTATAAGTAATTGGATGAACTCAGGCCCCTTGAACGAAACACATCTTAAAACAGCAATTAAAGAGACACATACACACATTTTTACATTCTTCCACTACCAAAATACATACACACATAATTGTGTATGTATACACGTATATGTGTGTGTATATATGTACATAGATATATATACACCCCATAATTTACACATTTTGTTTATATAAAAATTGATATAAAAGAATATAACCTTGGACCAAAGCTACTTATTGTGTGAAAGTAAACCTGAATTCTATTGATATTGCATTTACTATATTAACTATGTCATCCTATCAGCATTATAATTTAAAATGAGAATTTTTCTCTCAAAACATAGGAGCAGATATTCGAATAATACCAGAAATAATTTAATTCATTAGATTCATTAAAGAAAATAAAGGAATATCATGATTTTTCTTTCTTAGAAAACAAATTATGAATATTATTACCAATTTAATTAGCAAAGATAGATGCTGTGTTGCTTTATATTTAGGAGACCTTGATAAAGTTACTTCACTTATCTCCGCAGAGAATAAAAGAACACTAAATCCCTTAGAAAAATAAGGCAGTAAATACAAGACACAGAGAAAAATACAGTTTAGGATATCTAAACTGATGGTAGACTATCAACCTAAGTATTTATTATGAGTGATTTAATAATTGCAAATGATTTTCCCAGGAAACTGATTTTCTTTTCAGATGATGAAATTGCCAGAATCAAGACAGAAAGTTCTGTTCATGCTCAGGTGTAATGTGGAGTGATTCCATGCAAAGTAAAAGATGAATAATAGCATTACTGAGTGGCCATCACAATCCACAGTCCTGGGTACTGCGCATCACCCCCATTCTCAGAGCCCCAGTGCATGAACCTCCCTTCTTTGTTGTGCCGCAGAGTTGGGTCTCATTCACCAAGGAGCATGGTGCAATGTCTGCCCTTCCCCCACATCCTTTAATGTATCACACCCCTCTGGATATCTGTAATTAAAAGTTTGCTGAAAAAAAAATGTGAAATGGCTGTATATGCACAAAGCAGGAAGACGAATTCCTACAAAATAGGGGATGTGTACACCATATGTACCTATGTACATATGTACCTCTTTTAAATGATGCTATGCACATTTCTTTAAGTTTCATTTTAAAAATAAAAATACTTTGGGAATCATGTTTTGGGATCCCCTGGGAATTTCATAGTGTACTTATCTTCACTGACAGAAAGCCTTTGGTAGAGTTGAATTTCTTCTTTGTACATACCTTCAAAGACATTGAATCCACTTTTTATGGGTAAATTTGTTAATGTAATATACCTCATTGAAGAAAGCCATTTCAGGAGCATCATTATAATAAAGTCAGCGATGTCCACACAAACCTTGGCTTTGTTTATATTATGTATATATTAGATACATTATGATTCCGCCACCACCATTAATGTAACATAATATTTTACTCAGTATTCATGACTTCTCATTTTAAAATTGATCTTGCCTTTTATTTAATCACTTTTATTATAACCAGAACTGGCTTATTCACAGGAGCTGTCAATTAGTGTGTCAGTTTAAGTGACAAGAAGAACACTCTCCCTCTCTCAATGTCTTTTCCTTCATTTTGACTTTGCTTACTTCTCTTTTCTTTTATTCTCTTTTTCTTTTTAGCTAACACGTGTTAATTGTGCAAAGGAATTTCATTATATATTTCCATGCATGTATATAATGTACATTTAACATACTACTTTTATCTAGCCCTTCTAGGTTGTCTCTGTTTTCTCTATGAATAAAATTATTGGTTTCACAACCAATATTCAGTTGACTTAGGTTTCCACAAGGATACTTTTGTCGAAATTAGAGTTTTCACTTCTGGGTCTTGTAGTTTCTTTTCAAGTTTTCTTGGAACAGCATAATCCAGCTATTGCTGTCCCCCAAATCACCTCATTTTCCATTTTCCTTGAAGGAATACCATAAACGTCAAACTATCACTCTACTCATTCACCAGACATGGTATGCTAGACATCGTTGGGATCTCCATCCTTAGTTTATTTTGTTTTAAATGGAAATTATGATTATATATAATTTTAATTACTCAGAAAGCATATTCACGGTTAACGTAAGTTGTGAATGCCTGAAGTTATCTCCAGTTCAATACTTCTATTGGTCTCTTGATGTGGGAGTCCCCTCTGTATGCTATAAATACCATTGGGGAATAAAGAAACTGCTTTGACCTATAGCAAGGCAGAACTTAGCCTGGCAGGGGAAACTAAAATGAATGCTGGGAGAAAGAAGGCACAATCAGAGAGAAGTCATGTAGCCCCGCCAGAAACAGATGCTGGAACTTTACCCGGCAAGCCACAACTTCGTGGCGATACACAAAGTAATAGAAATGGGCTAAATTGATGTGGAAGAGTTAGCTAATAAGAAGCTAGAATAGGCCAAGCAGTGATTTAATTCATACAGTTTCTGTGTGGTTATCTCAGGAGTCTGAGCAGCTGGGAAACAAACAGGTGGTTTCCTACAACAGTCTCTTGGGTTCTGCAAGGATCTAAATTCAAGAAGTTTGATTAGAGAGATGGTAACTGGTTAAAATAAAAAATATATATAAAGGATAATATTATAGTCATCATTTTGCTTATCACCCATAAGCAAATTCCAACTTGTTGGTGCAATTGAGAATTTTTTGACACAGGAAATATTTCATATGAAATGTTATGTCTCTTGCATTTACTTATTTATATCTTTACAATCATCTCTCTGATTGCTCCCATATTTATGACTCATCTGTGGTGCTGTTCTTCCATAAACACCATATATTATTTTCTCTGTTACTTGCTTCTTCATATAAACTATCAATTTCTTTTTTTCATGCCTTGGGGCACATGGTTGTTTGGTTCAGAAAATGCCTATAGGTAATTATTGGCTTTAAATGTTAGTCCCATTCAATTCAGTTTATTTTTAAAGAAACTATTGAAAAATGAACCAAAATATTATTGTTCAAAACTAGAAACTTTGTGGATCAATTAATTTAATTTTTCTTGAATAATGTTCATCTTATTTAGTAGATCAATGTCCCGCTACATTTAAAACCACTTTTAAAACTTAGCAATCGCTCCTTAACATTCTTTCCTAAAACCAAAAATTTGATAGAACTGATTCTGGCATCTCAAATACCCAAGGGGCGGACTTTTGAATTCATTCAGGAACAACAAAATCTTCCTAGATTCTCAAAGATATCTTCTGCACAACAAACCTAAATGGATGGTTCTAATTAATTGTACTGCTTTGAGCATTTTAACGTTGATTGACAAGTCACGTTGTGTGATGGAGAGCTGGAGGCAGTTAATGCTATTGAGAAGAGTGATGACACACCCGTCCTGAGCTCCCTGATGTGCCATCCGATGTCACATGGTCAGCCCTAAACACTAAACTGACTCAGAATGTTGTCTTTATATATACATACAAGCACACACATATCTATGTAATCTTAATTAAAGAAGAGGTCATGAATTAGAAAAGTAGTGGGAGACAAAAGAGGAGTTGGAGGGGATAGAAGGAAAGGTAGAAATGATGCGAAGTCAGTAGTCATGTATAAAAGTCTCTAAATAAACAAATAGCGAACTTAAATGCCCCTTTGTATTTTAAAACAATATCTTATGCCAGAGCCCTTTAAATGCCTTTCTTTAAAAAGGAATTATCACAAATCATTTCCCTCATTTTTCAGGCCATCAAGTGTCAGAATCATTTGCAAGTGAAACAAATTATCACCACACAGTAGGTGCTTAAAAATAAGGCTTACACTTCACTGAACTAAGACATCTGCTTATTTATAGAGATAGAGGCCATCCAGAGATTTGACTAAAAGAAGGGACATGGTGGACATCCCTTTGTGACACATCATGGGGATGGGGGTGTACATGTGCAAATCTGCTGCAGTGTCAGCTGGCCTTCAGGGAGATTTCCCATGGCCTATCCTGTGGACTCCCCCTCATATGTATGCATGTGTGTATGCATGTATGCACATGTATATATTTTTTGTATTTGTGATTTATTTATTTTATGTGAATGCTTTGCCTGCATGTGTATGTGTATACCACTTGTGTGCCTGGTGCTTGCGGCAGTCAGAAGTGGGTGTAGGAAGTTAGACTCCCTGGATTGTACTAAAAAATGGTTGGGAGCCCCCATGTGGATGCTGGAAACCAAACCCATGTCCTCTGCAAGAGTGACAAGTGCTCTTAACCTCTGAATTATCTCTTCAGCCCCCAATGAATGAAAAATCTCTTAATTTTACTCTTTGCCTCTTTCTTCTTGACATTGCCTACACAAGGATGCCCATGGCTTCCTCCTTAAGTTTTTACTGTCTTATTTTTCATAATGGAATGAATATAATTAAAATACAATTTACTTAGCTTTAAATTCATGGTATATTTTCTGAAGTCACCAGGGAAACTCTGTAAATGTCACTGCTTCTATGTAGCTGTGACCATCTATTCTGAGTAGCATTTTTAAACTTGTGTTTTTGACAGGATCATTATTTTCTTTTTGGAGTGCTATGTTATAACCCCAGAAAGTTTCTTTTGCCTCAGGCAGTCCCTGTTCTAACAGGGTTCCATGGCATTGTTTTTTCTCTCTGGTAACTATATCCTTCCGACAGAAGCTTATTTTGCTACCTCATGATAGAGAATGTATTTCTTTCCTAGGGTGCTGGATTCTTGGAATATAGTCAAAAACCTAGACAAAAGGGGTGCACATCTGATTGTTAGTTATGAGAACTACAGGTATGGTGATGTTTCTCTGCATGACCTAACCAAGCTGGGAGACCCATTTTGAAGTTCATATGCATACATTCTTTGTAGTTAATTTTGCCTGTAATTTCGCTGCTATTAAAGCATGTTAACTTTTTATGATAATGTAAATGTCTTACTTCATCTCTTCTTCCTTCTCACATTCTTTTACCAGTCTGAATATGCCATTTTAAAAGCTGTCATATTGAAGTACATGATTAGGCTACTAACTTTTGCAAATTCAGCCACGTGCTACTTAGATCCTGCAAGTGCCTCAGCTGCACTTGAGTCTCCTCTTTCTTCATGTGTGTCATAATTTTGTCATCATTTTTAATACTTGTCATGTTTTCAAGATTTTTCCATACTTTTGTACCTTGACTTTTGGAGACAGTGCTATATTTATATCATCAGGTGCTAGAATTTTTCTCTGGTCTAAACCTGGAAGAACGATTATTAAGTTCTAAGTTCTATAATGGGTATTGACAAAGCATCTTTCAAAATAGGTTGAGAACTTGCATTCCCTCAAGAAGCATATGAAATTTACCATTTCTCCTCATTTTTAACAACACTTGATATTGTCAGATGTTTTAGGTTTTTGTCACTTCTGATCAGAGAAAATGTTCTCTTCTTTCCTTCACCTCTTTCTCCTCCTCCTGTGATTGGAATGAGTTAAGGATCTCTCTCAAGCTTCCTTTACCACTAATCCCATTCTTGTAATTCCATTCTCATTACCTAATCATTTTCCAAATCTCTGCCTCTTAATAGCAACTTGGGGCTTAGGATTTCAAGAAGTAAATGGGGCCTGTAACAAAGGGTACAAGCATTCCAACTATAGCAGAAAGTATTCAGGTGTCAGTTTGTCTTGTTCAATTTCTTTCCTCCTCCTCCTCCTCCTCCTCTTCCTCCTCCTTGTTACAATATAATTATACCATTTCTCTTCCTCCTCCATCAAACACCCCCCAATACCCAAAACTTACTTTGTAATGTAGGTTGACCTCAAGGTCAATTTCTTCACACCTTTATCATTTGAATGCTGGAATTATTATTATCATGCACTTCCAAGTCATCTCATATATCAGTTTTCTACTCAATCTAGTCATCTGTGAATAGGGACTCAGGACATAGTCATATGCATGTCTGTATTATACATATGTCTAGGACTTTAAGGATTTTGTCGACACTGTGAACTGTGTCTCTTTATTTTAACTTATTTATATTTGACTGTTGCTATCATCTAAATGCTAATTTTTATATTTTAGTCTGAAATCCCACCGCCTTACTGAATTGCCTTATGAATTTTTCTAGACAGATTGTATTATACTCTATATTGAATATAGGTTATCAAATAAATCAATTATGTCAGCATTCTCCTCTTCCTTTCCAAACTGTTTTTCATGTTTTATTTCTGCGTTGTAAATCTCTAGGGCAGTGGTAGAAAGTAAAGTTGAGAGCTCTCAAAGGGAAAATGACAAGAATAAGGGAAAATGAGTAGTTGGGTTTATTCAAGTTTGTTGAACAGTTGGCAATTAATGCATTTGTATGATTATATTTGAACACAGTGATTGACTATCTAACTGGATGTTATTGCTGCTGCTGCTGCTGGTGGTGGTGGTGGTGGATCTGCATTTGGGAACTATAGCAGGGAAAGTCATACAAAGATCTTAATAATTCTTATTGCAGTGTCAAGGATGAAAAAGGGAACCTTGAAGAACTTTTGTAACCTATTCATGGTCACACAGTTGATGTTTGATAGATAGAGGGAACCAGCCCAGGAGCTCTTCCTTAGGACCCTCAATAGTAAACCGCTTCTTCTGTTCTTTGACAAAATAGCGATAATGAATGGGTTTCAATGGAACTTACGTGTAACCTTGGTTCTTAGGATGTTGAGGAGGGAGGATCATTACACTAAAGAGTTGAGTACGAACCATAGCCAGATAGTAAGGCCTACCTCAAAAAAAATAGTAATGGATTTCAACTCCCATATAAATGATTTCATGTACATTTTACTTCTTGCTCAAGGAGTTTTTTGATCATGGAACAGAACCTATTCAATATGTGCTAAATGTGGGAGGGGCAGTCTAAGAAACCTGAAACAACATTCTTCAAACATAGTTATGTATTCCAAAGCAAACAAAAGAGGATGACCAACTATGATTTCAATCACATTTAAATTTTTTGTTTTATTTTAATTTTTTAAACAAGAAAACAAACTATCTTTTTTCATTATACATACCAATCCATGTTCCCACTCCCTCCTCTCCTCCCATTCCCTCCACTTACCCTCCCACCCCACACCCATCCACTCCTCAGAGAAGGTAAGACACGTTGCTTTGGGGAAGGTCCAAGGACCCCCCCTACTATATCTAGGCTGAGAAGGTATCCATCCAAATAGGTTCCCAAAAAGCCAGTTCAAGCAGTAGGGATAAATCCTGGTGCCACTGCCAGTGACCCTGCAGACTGCCCCAGTATATAACTGTCACACATTCAGAGGGACTAGTTTGGAACTATGCGGTTTCGTTCCCAGTCTGACTGGTGTTGGTGAGCTCCCATTAACTCAGGTAAACTGTTTCAGTGAATGTACCCATCATTGTCTTGCCCACTTTGCTCATATTCTCATTCCTCACACTCTTCAACTGGACTTTGGCAGCTCAGTCCAGTGCTCCAATGCGGGTCTCTGCCTCTGTTTCCATCAGTTACTGGATGAAGGTTCTATTGTGATATTTAATATATTCATCAGCCTGACTACAGGGCAAGGCCAGTTCAGGCACCCACTCTTTTATTGCTTAGGATCCTAGCTGGGGTTATTCTTGTAGATTCCTGGGAATTTCTCTAGAGCCAGGTTTCTGCTAACGCCATAATGGCTCCCTCAATCAAACTGTCTCTCTCCTTGCTCTCATCTCTGTCCTTCCTCCATCTCGACCATCCTGTTCAGTAGTGATGTAGGTAAAACTACACTCAAAATGACATAAGTCTGGAAACTCATTCCCTACTGATATTCTTTCAAGTTGGCCGTTCTGTAAGTCAATCTTTACTTTTATATTTTGAACTAATCTCTGATAGAAAAAGTAAACAATGGTGTTATGAGAATGCTTCTAGAAACATAGAGAAGCAGATTTGTGCCCTTCCACAATGCCAAAAATGCATTGACTAAGAATAATATCTCATGATACAGTTTCTTTGGCAATAATTTGCCAAATAGTCTCAATTCCCTTGATACCCATCAGAGGCAAAACTGGATTCTTTTAGTCCAATATTAACTACTAATATTACCTCCAATCACATATTACACATTATACATTACTCTGCATATGCCATGTGTATTCTGTTTGCTACAGAATAGCTATAAAGAATTAAGGATGCCTTATCAGAGTTCAAGCAATTTAAAAGAAGTCTGAGCTACAGAAGCCTGAATCCAAGGTGGATACAGAGTCTTTCTAAGAGTAAGATACCTAACCCTGCTGGAATTCTACCTGAGCTGTTCCTGCTGCTGCAGAGTTAATCTCTGCAGAGTCAGAGTTGGACCAAGCTTCAGCATTGAGTTAAACTGCAGAAGCAAGGCACAACAGATATCATTAAGGAATCTTTTTTGCAGGCTTTCATACTATTTAAAGTTTAGTTTTACCTGCAACATTACTTTAACCATGAAGGTTATAAAGGAAAACCATAAGACCAGGTTCAGATAGGCCTACATACACAAGGATGGATAATAATTGGAGTAGTCTATGTCAATAATGTGAACTAAATTTCATATGTCTATGGTAAGAGCTAGGCTAAGGTGAAGCCCATGGGACATTTGGAGGATCTCTGCTTGTTGGTCATAGGTATGGTCATATGACAGATCAGTGGTTGTTACACTCTTTCCTCATTCTGGTGTGTTAGATAAGTTGCTCAGGACTGGTTTTCCTGGTGTGATTTTAATATACTCATGTGCTCATAAGATTCTAGTTTACTTTGATAAATGTATAGAGTAGCAACTCTTTTTACTTAAAGGAGCAACTTTATCAGTCTGTGGTTTGGGAGTGCTCTTTATATGCCATCAAAGTACAGAATCATCCTTCTGCATTTTCACTCAAAGTGGAGTCAAATGATGCTTATAAAATAGAATCTCCTATGGCAAGTGCATCCAGAAAAAAAAAAAAGCATCATTTTCTACAATGTCTTGTAACTTAGAACAAGCACAGTTTGACTTTAAAAGATAGACGTGGACGTATTTCTTTGGCAGCTTCCCATATAAAGCTTGACTTTATAAAAGTGAATGAAAGAAAATAGATTTATCATTAAATAATAATTTTAAAAATCATAAATTTTTGCTTCAAAAGATGTAATGCTCCAAGTTAAATTTTAAAATGCCAGTATCATCACAGATATATTTAGACTCACAATTTTAACCTTGCCATACGAGAGCATCATGGTTAAAAGCGGGTGTGGTACTACTAAGAGGCATTTGCATAACTGTAGTAAGACAGAGTAAATTGCAGGCATCAACTAGGAAATTATATTAGTATATGCACACACAAGTATTTGCTTCTATATATGCATATTGGCCACAGAAGTCAGAACAAGTCATCTGATCTTGAGGAACTGAACCTGCCAAACGGGTGCTGGAAATTGAACCAGGGTCCATTACAAGTCTTTTAATTTCTGATCTATCTCTCCAACCCAAGAAATGATCTATTTCAATGGCTTTGAGAGCTGAGGACATGGCTCAGTGGTAGAACTTTTATTTATCGAGCACAAATCTTAGATTCAACCTAGAGGAGAAAAAAATAATTTTTTAAAAAAATCAATAACAAAAGTGCTGCATTTAGACAAGCTAGCTGTAGGGGAAGCCCCATAAGTACATAAAAAAGCATTAAAAACCCTCTATTATACACAGGTCCTAGCTATAGTGTGCGTGTGTATATATAAGCAAATGTACACATGGGTATAGTATAACATTTAGAAAGGAAAACAAAAGAGAATAATTAAAAAGGAAATTCCATGATAATACATATATATTTAAAAAGAAAGACAGTGTCCCAAAGGAAACAGAATGGATTTCAAGAACCCCTGGGTAGGTAACCTGCTCCGGGAAAGCTCAAAACAGCAACATTAGAAAATTAGCTTACAAGCTTCGAATTTTCGATACATTTCTGTGGCTTGTCTTTAATTTACTTCCAGGTTTCAGTTCTTCCTACAATCAATACTTTAATTCATATTTTAATATTTTAGGGTCATGACGCTCGTTTCTGTATATTGGCTGCTGCTGTCTTCTAAGCACACAGCTGCTGCTCCAAGGATGACTGCTGCCTTTGCGTTTCAGTTGGTGGAGGTGGCTTGTGAGATATCTTTCCATGGGTCCAAGGAAGGCTTGACAGCAGTGCATACGCCACTGTAGAAGCTCATTTTCCTCTAGTGTTAGAAGCAACCTTTATAATTCTTATGGGAAACTGGCCTATCTCTCATTTTATTTTTCACTGGATTCAGAGAGTTTCAGTGTGACTAACAAGTGATGACTCACGCTGCTGAGAATCTGTAATTAATCATAGGCCTAAGATCCATCGAAAACTGATCTTCTAGAAGATTCCCAGTGGTAACAGGCCTTAGTCCCAGCCATCTTTTTTCTCAACCCATTAAGTATGTCAAGTCATCATGGTCTGTTGAAAACTGTGGACAATAAGCACCTCAGCTTGGTACATCTCAAAATCTTCAGTAAGACCATTTCTCTTTTGATAGTTCGCGTCCATTTTCTTATGGCACTGTTTCTTTCAAGAGCTGATGATGGTTCCCTCTTGTTCTCAAATGAACAAAGTGTTTTTCCTGGGTGTACTTACTGTCTTTGTAAAACAAAGAGCTGGGTTATAATGTGAAAAAACCTGATAAAAGACCTTTTCTGCTGAGCTTGGGGTCTATTAAAAAGTCACTGAAGCATCCATTGTTGGATTCTGTAGTCTTCTCTTGAAAACTCAAAGCCAAAACTTTTAAAGCTTTTAAGAAAAGAAGAAGAGAGGTAGTGGGAGGGAGACAGAGAGAGAGATATGCACACACACACACTTACGGAGAGACAGAAACACTGTGAAATCATTAACACTAGGAAGGGTGTTGATTTGGCAAGCAAGAGTGATGAGAATATAACATTGGTGCATAAGGGCAGGATCATGTAGCTAGAGCTCTGTGCATGGGCAGATGCTGGGGGACCCAGGAAAGCCCCTTGCTGTCTGCAGAGTGAGTGTCTTGTTACAGTTCATCACGTGTGGGAGAGAAAGAGGAGAATAGGCTTCCTGGCTGCTGGAAAGATAAGGAATTAGAGAGAACAAATGAGGCAAATGCCCAGAACCTAAAATAAGGAAGATGCAGAGGAATGAGTGGCGGCTTAAAATGTCACAGAAGCTCCATGAGGTGAATAAAACACAAGTAGCAACGTTTAGTGAAATTAAGTGTAACTCTGTGTTACATAGTGATTACTATACTTATATCTTGCCGAGTATTAAGAGATCAATATCCTAAGGACAAATCTAATGCTTTCATTTTCTTTACCAATGCTTACTACCTGCCATATCTACTAAATATTTGAAGAAATAACTCAAGTAACAAAACTTTGATACATGGGCTGGAGAAGTGGTCCAGCCAGTATAATCTATCAGGCATGGAGGCCTGATATCAAATCCCCAGCATTCAAGTCAAAACATGTGCCTGTAAATCAAGAGTCTGAGGGTTAGAGACAAGATCACAGGAACTTGCTAGCTGCCACCTTACCTCTAGGTTCAGTGAGGTTCAGGCTCCAACTCCAGGGAATAAGGTGAAGAGTGATAAGTTCAAACAATATCCTCCTCTGGCCTTTATAGTACATGTATGTGCACATGTGTGTGCATGCGCATGCACACACACACAAACTCTGATACAATTTGATATCTAACTTCTTTTTACCGAAAGACTTCTATATTATGACTAAAACATGTCACACTTCAGGATACAACCTGAAGCCTATGATAGGGTCTTTTTCCAAGGATGTCTTTCTACCCTCCTTTGGCTATGTCCAGGGAAATCCCCCAGGTTGTCAATAATGTTATGTCTTGAAGAAGAAGATACCATTAAAAACTCATTACAAATAAATAATTTCTATCTCAAAGCATTAGATCATACCCAGTTTTTCGTGGTCACTATTACATTTTTCTCTTGCCACATAAAAAGTCACTTATCTCAGACTCTGTTTCATCATCTTTAAGATGGTATAACAGTCACAAACAGAGTAGATTTGAAGATTAACATAAGCATAAAAAATAAAGCATTTATGAAAACTGCTAAGCCATATGTGAAGCTCAGAAGGAAAATAAACCATGGAATTCAATAGTGAAATAGTTTTCAGCACCTTAAGTGTGCAAAAATCCCTTCAATTTATACCACCTTCCTATGAACCACTAATTTATCCAACAGAGCACTGAAAATAATAACTGAACATTGGTTTTTAATTATTTTTGAGTCATGATCTTACTATATAGAGAATTGCCATGATCTAAGTTAAATGTGTGTAGTGCTTTTTACTAACTCCTTAGATATGCTCAAAGATGTACCTTGCATTTGACTGCCACCATACATTCCATCTCTAGCAACTGAAGGTATAAAATGGAAGTGATTTAATCAAGGAAAGACTTAGGTCCTAGCAGGAGAAACAAACTGATGTGCACTAAGCATCTAACATGTGCCAAGCACTATACATGAACTCGGACCATTATGCTACTTCAGTAATTAAATCAGTTCATCGGGATTCAGGGAAATAAAGTGAACACCTTATGTTTAAAGGAGCACTTTAGAGATAATTCTAACAATTCTCCAAGACTTCTTGCTAATTTGCCCAGGATAAATCTTAAAACAGAAACATTCATTAAAAGGGAGGATCCAGGTAGGCACATTTGTCCAGCGTGATTCTGAGAATGTACCCACCCTCCCAAGAGATAACCCTCTTCCCCTCAGCCAGCAATGACTGCACCCCCTGCCTAGGGAGACTAAGACGAGCTCTTACCATATCACTGATACAGTAATACATACATTTTGGTGAATTTGAGCATATGTCTACACCCATGATGAAATCACCACAGTCAAAGCATTATACATGTGCTTTGCCTCTCAGGGTTTCTTTGTGTTCTTTTTGTTTTCTTGTTTTTATTTTTTGGTGAAAACACTAAGCTTTAGATGTGAACTTCTCAGTTATTTTAAGCTGGGCAATAATCATATTATTGATTGTCAGAAATGTACAGTACGTTGAGCTCTAAAACTTGTTTTGTGTAACTGAGAATGTTCATAGGATTGGTTATGCCTATGGCAATTCCGTGTCTATCAAAGATCTTTGGGGTGTACTGGAGGATGTTGTGTTTATGAGGTTGCATTGAAAAAGTCCTTAGAAAAAATCCTATAACCCATGAGGTTGTGACCACGTGGAAGTGGCTTCCCCTGTGGGTAGCTGTGCCTTGAGTCCCAAAACTGTGACCTCACTTGTATCATCTTAGGAGATGGAATGCTGGGACACAACAGCATAGGAACTACCTTGCCTTCTTAGTTCTCATTCTTGATGGGAACAGCATTGTATTTCAGAAATTATCTAATAAAAACCCATCACATTTTATGTAGAAGTAAAGCAGCAGTTGCAGTGACAAGATTTGGGGGGAAAAAAAGTCTCATAAAAACACTCTGGAAAGAGGGATAAATATTAAGATTAAAAAGAAACATTTGGCTTTTCCAAGAGAATCCATGGCTCTCCTAAGGGAATTCCATTAATTAGAATTAATTCAATCCTAGTAGCTGTGAGACTCTTAATGATATTAATAAACTATTGTATAGAATATTGGAGGACTTTATGGAATATAAAAGTTATTGGGTGAGTTGTATCAGGCAATTTTATTTTATTTTAGGGGATTTAAAGATAGAGCAAGATTCATTTGATGAAAAATCAGTACTCTTAAGAGGACTATTTAATAGATGACCATGTGAGCCCCAGGCAAAGCCAGTACCCATGACAACCTACAGAGACTCACCAAGAGTAAATAATGTCAGACCTACCTTATCCCTTGCTTGACAGATTTCTGAGACCTGTGACCCAGGTATTGTTAGAGTTAAACTGATTTCAGTAATGCTATGGTGAAGTGAGGTATAAAAGTCTTCAGAAAGTGATGTAGGAGGTCCTTCTGTATTTCTGTTACTTTCATTGGTTAAATAAAGAGACTGCCTTAGCCTTCTGATAGGGCAGCCCTTAGGTGAGCATAGTAGACAGAACGGACAGCTGGGGGAGAGAAGACAGTGTGGCAGACCGCATGATTCTCCTGGCCAAGATGGACACTGCTTAGACTCATGCCGGTAAGCCACAGTCAAGTGGCAATACACATTAATGGAAATGGGTTAATCAAGATGTAAGAGTTAGCCAATAACAGGCTAGAACTAATGGGCCAGGCAGTAATTAAATAAATACAGTTTCTGTGTAATTATTTCGGGCATAAGCTAACCGGGTGCCGGAAATGCAGCCCTTTCCTCCCTACTTCAAGAAAGCATATGATTATTTAATTATATAGTTTACAATAGTTATAGACAGTTTATGAGCATATTCAAAAAGAGTCAAATCAAATATTGTAGAAAATTATTAAGATTTGAGTGAGGTTATTTGTATAAAGGAGTCTTCGTGTCCAAATAACCTATGTCCCAAGACTTCTGGTACTCTATCTGATGACTGTTATCACTTTAATCCAGGACAAAAATGCCTTGAAAGTGTCACAAATCAAGACAATTTACAAAAACACGTGTAACTAAAATTGTCTTCCCCATAAATCCTGCGACAGGATTATGTAATCTATGGTTATATAATGAATACTTCAAAAACAATGAAATTGTGTGACTTACCATTGAGCTTGGCCCCCTCACACCCACATAAGATGTAGACCTTTAATCCTTACACTAATGAGAAAATATATTAACCAACTGAGATTTTAAAGGTTTAATTTAAAACAGAAGACTGTAATTCCTGCCATAAAGTAAGACCATTCTAGAATTTTCTGCCCATCAGTGCCCATTCATCCTTTAAATCTAAAAAAAAAAAAGAAAGAAAGAAAGAAATGATGTTCACATATTTGCAAATAGACTTTCAGATATTCTATGATCTCAGGACAATAGTAATTATCATTTTCCTGACAACATCATGTGCACTGTAGCTTAGTCAATTTAAAGAGTGAGCGTTCTTTTTATTGTGTATATATTTCACCTTTTCCATTGAATGCTGAGCCTAACCTTCATGTAAGGCTCTACCCTAACATCTCATCAGAATATAGTGTATGTACATTATCAAGAACGAACAGAAAATGGTATTTGCACTCTACCACAAGAAGCAAAGCAATATGAAGAACATAGTCTTAAGGTCTCTAACATCCATAACAGAATGTCCTTTTAAGGTCAAAACTCACCTCCATCACCATCAAGTAATTCCCTTTGTCTTTTTTTCCATGATGGAGACAGAATCTGTAACTTTGTATTTAGTGGGGTAAATCCAAGCCTTTCCTATCTTAAACTCACTTTGCTCTAAGTTATCTTATGGGTGGCCTAGAACACAGATGCTTCTGTCGTTTGACTATTCTACTAGCTCTAGTGGCTCAGTACCCTTTTTAGTGGGGCAGGTCACATCCTGCTTCTTCGGTGGTCTGGGCAGGTCTGGGAAAGAACTTCCTTCTTCCCAGAATACTCCTGTTCTCATTGCCTCACCTCTACTTCCTGTCTGGTTTTCCCGCCTATACTTCCTGCCTGGCTACTGACCAATCAGTGTTTATTTAAATCATGATTGACAGAATACAGACAATTCTCCTGCACCAGTTGTTTCTTCTCTAAGTAAACACTGACTGTGTGTTATCAAAGTAGTACTCTCCTCTACATGTCAATTATTTTCTTCTGGGATAAAAGTGTATTTTGGAGGTCATTTTTCTTCCTAAAATAATGATCAACATTCACATATTTATCCACACTATTTTTGCTTCTCTTTCTAATGGTCAGTGTCTGGACCAGGTGTTTCCAGGTTCTAGTGTCTTATTCAAAGAATTTGGTGAGAGGTGTGCATAGAAATTGCAAAATGCCAAGGAAATTTTATTCATGGGCAAATCAACAGTACAGAACAGATTGGTTACCAAGAGAGACAGGGTTGATTTTTATGATATTTGGTAGAAGAGAACATAGTGAAGGTGAACCTGTATTTTGATTCACAGGTTTGCCTTGTACAACCTTTTTCTACTTCACAAGCCCTTTCCCACAATGCATATGATTTAAATTATACCAATTATAACCCAATTATACACAGGTATAAAATAATAAATAGGAGATTCTCCTTAAATATGCCCAGAGTACAGAGTTTGTCCTGAGGCACCTATTCCCCAAACCAGTCTGGACCAAATTATTCCCTTCATTTCCATATATATTTGGAAAAATATATATATATATTTGTTCAGTAATGTATTTAAATAGAAACTATAATTGGTGGTTGTTGGGGGAGGAGAAACTTACTTTATCATTCATAGTGTGGTATAATGTGCAATGGGCAAGTGGTGTAGATTGATGAATATTTTCTTATGAGAGTGGTGTATGGGTATATACTACACAGGAAATATAGGTGAGAGTCCTAGGTTGCCAAGGGCACTGTTGGAGATGAGTGCCGAGCCCAAACCAAGTGGATTCCCAGGTTGTCAAGCTACTCTCTATTCTTGTCTGTCTCACTAGCCAGTTGGATATTTCTCGGAGACTCAGGTGAAGTGGGCAACACACGATCGTTTACTCATTTAATGCATTTTGATTGATCATTGACTATTCTCCAGGCATGGCAATTAGAGAAGTCAAATACTGCTACTATTCCAAGTCCATTCCTTCTGAAACTCTGCTGGAGAAATTTCACCTTCACAAGTCTTCCCAGAATGCTAAACATGCAGCTCTCTTAACTACAAATCAGCTGCAGTCAGATTTCGCCTCTCCTGATCTCTTCCTGGACTCTAGCTCTGAAAGCAGCGATTCTTAAATTTCCTGCTGATCCAATATATGATTATTGAGTATTATTGTGAACCACATTCACTTCGAAAACACATTTTAGGGGTTTGTTGGTCCTATGAGTTAAACTGAAAATAATTTTGTTTAGAGTTTCATGGTAGCTCTCAGAATAACTGAAAACTTTGTGAAATAGTCCTTCTATCAAAAAAAATGTCTTTTGTGGGTTCTTTTAACACCTGCATTGCTACTTGATTCATGTTAGTCAGAGCAATTATTCTGACACTTAAAACTTCCCCTTCAATGTTCGCCAGGAAGCAGACTGGACTCACACCACCAGTCTCATGGGGCCTTTTGCTGGTGCACACCTTTAATTCAGGTACTTGGGAGGCAGAAACAAACTAAACTGAGTTGGAGGCTGTCCTGGTCTACATAGCAAGTTCCAGGCCAGTCAAAGCTATACAGTGAGTCCTTGTTTCAAAAGAAAAAAGCAATTTGGGAAACAGCCATCAATAAAAAATTCCCTGGTGCCTTGGTGTTTCTCTGTTTCTCAGCAGGCACTCACCCTAACAGCTGTCACTGTTACCTCTATATGGATTTGGCTCTTGTATGGCAACTTGAGTGGCATTTGAGCTTCGACAAAGGGTCATAACATCTTTGTTGGAAATGACATGTCAATTTTTCCAAAAGATTGTATCTTGTGCTTTTATTATGAACGCAAAAAAAAAAGCTGCAGGACAAATTACTTTGTAAACCAGATATTAAAAGGTGATGAAAATGAATTGGCCTCCAGCTTTTGTCTTTGTTGACAATTCTTCTGGGATATGATTGATTATGTTTGTAATTCCCCATGGAGAATGTTAGGATTGTTTGATTAAGTGAAAAGCTAGCATAAGGAGATTGTATAAAGGATATTGCTCGTACAGATTCTTCTCTTAGGGAATAAAATGAGATGGAAATGGGGTCACTTTCCCTGGTTGTCTTATTTTGATTATCAAATGTAGTAGTTTTAATCCTGTTTGATAATTCCCATACTTTAGAGAATCAATTGGTGTCGAAGAGAGTAAATTACATTGCCATACATTTACAATGTGTATTTGCATTAAATCTTCCCCAGAAAATAAAATCAATACTCTAAAATAATAGCATATAAATCTACCTGTGGTTTTCTGTTTTAAATAAAAGTTACAAATATTTTTGTGTCCTTGCACAAACTTGTGTCATAGCATATGTGTGGTCAGAGGACAAGTAGTGGGAGTCAGTCTTTCCTTCTAAATTGCAGTTTCAGGGGATGGTATTAGGTTTGTGAACCTTAATGGAAAATGCCTTTACACCCTGAGCCATCTCGATAGCTCACGCTTTCTTTTTTTAATGAAGAGGACTAGTAAGCATTGATTGTTGCCCAGGGATGCTGAAGAGAACAGACACACACACAGACACACACACACACACACACACACACACACACACGTGAACGCTTGCAGGTGTCTCAGTGCCATGGGCTATAAATGTTGGTCCAATAGCATCTTCAATTACACAGAACTCAACAACTGGTTTAAATGTTCATCCCGCTTGAGCATCACCACATAGATCGGTGCTTTAAAGGAAGTTGGATAGTGAAAAGGCACAGATGGTGTTCATACATCTGATCGACAGTTCAGAATGCCAGTGAGAACAAAAGAATGAACAAAAGAATTTTCAATAGAACATTACAGGAAGAAAAACACAGTAGGTAATCGTGTCGTTCTTGTTGTTGATGATAATGGTCTGTGCTGGGGACCAACCCCAGAGCACTGTGCTTGCTAGACAAACACTCTACCTCTGAGCATTGGCCTCAACCTTACGTGGATATTTTTAAGAGAATACAAAACTGAAAAGAACCAGGGT
The DNA here is from genome assembly GCA_004026605.1 of Ondatra zibethicus. Taxonomy (NCBI): domain Eukaryota; kingdom Metazoa; phylum Chordata; class Mammalia; order Rodentia; family Cricetidae; genus Ondatra; species Ondatra zibethicus. The sequence goes on along the minus strand of PVIU01007058.1, from coordinate 25,660 downwards.
GAGACAAAATATTACAGAAACGTTGAATTATTCATTACCATACACTGCATAATGAACTCAATCTACATGTTATTCAACCACTGAGGATTTTTTATAACCTACCCATAATATATTTAATGTGCTTAGTTAATGTTTTGTTCTTTATAGTGAAACTGTTAGTCTTTTTAAAGACTAGAGGAGTTCGCAAGCCTCTTATCTTCCACCCAGAATAAAGTCTATGAATTCTCAAAGAGTGTCTAATGTACTGCACCTCAGCACTGCTCGTACTCACTCTGTGAAACCTAGTGATGGCTGGTATGTTGGTACACACTTTTAATCCCAGCACTCAGGAGGCAGAATCAGGAGCATCTGTGGGAGATCAAGGCCAGCCAGGGGTACATAAGAAGACCTTGTGTCAAAATTAAAATAAACTTACACTAGAAAATTCAATGAGATTGATACTGGGTATTTAGGACAAATTCAAAACGTGAGACCTGAATATTGCAGGGAAAATGCATTTTAAAATAATGTCCCCAAATTCAAAATTAATAGTTCAGTATAGATGTAGATTGAGTTCTAGAAGATCATTTATAAACAAGACTGCTAAGTTATAGTGAGGTTATCTGTAACTATGATAAAGTGCCCAACGAGAGTTTGTAAAAGAGTAATGGAGTAATCGAAATGCCCTGTACTTGCCCTGAACAAACACCTCAGAACAAAGCCTCATAATTATTTAAAACAAGTCTCTAAATAAGGCATCAATGGTTTCTTATGGAACATTATTGGAAATAACAAGGGGAGAGAAAAAGAGGATGAAGAAGGAGGGGAGAGAGATTTTCAAATTTGTACCTTAATCACAACTTGGTAACTACTACTTTGATGGTGAGCACCATTAAATGTTTGGAGGATATTATAGTTTTTCAACATGAAATATTCCCCCACAGGACTATGTTATTGACGACTTGGTTGCTAGCTGGTGGTAGTGATGTTTTGGAAGTCTATGGAACCTTTGGCATACAGAGTCTTGCTGGCAGAAATAGGAACACTGGTGTGCAGCTAAACAAGGTTGTTACTGTTCCTGAGTTCGATGCCAGGTCTCTACTTCCTGATAATCAGGGATATAACAGTTCACCTCACAAGCTTCTATCACACAGAAGAGTCCTGGGTGTCTCCATGCTATGACACTCTGAGTTAAAATAAATGCATTTGCCCCCAAGTTGCTTCTGTCCGATGTTTTACCCCACAACGGAAGATTACTAGACAGAATTATAAGCAAATCCTTAGGTTTTTATTTAAAACTCCTTTTACAATGGTGGTTCTCAAACTTCAAGTAATAAAGAACTGTCCAGCAAGCAGATTCCAGGATACAACTGCAGAGATTCACACTGGGCAGGACAGAAATCCAAAGTCTACATTTTTAACAAATATATAATATGTGGGGGGAAAGCTTCTCTACATTGCTTGTCTTGGTATAATTTTTAATAAGAGTATAATTTTAATAATGCTCCTGGTATATTAGATTAGATAGCAAATTATGACAGAAATTCAGAGAGCCCAGAGTTCCCACATGTCTCCCATGTTGTAAAATGTGATGCTTCTAGAATCTTAGGAACCTCATGCACTGTCTTTCCTCCCTTTACCATGTGGTGTTTACAAACTCATCTGCCAAACATTCACACCTTAGGCTCATTTCACAGCTTTTACATTGGATAAAAGCTTGGCTATTCCAGGAATATTCTGAAAGCAGTCCCTTGGGCTGTGCTCCTGACAGGGAATTCTGGGTCCTACTAATTTTTTCCTATTAAATTCTTAAGGACCATAGCCTAGTATTAAAATCATCTTAGGTTATCATGCCAACCAAAGCAGAGAGAAAGAAGTCTCCTTATAGAAAGCAGGGCATGTTTGGATGGTTGTGATAGGGGATGTACAAAGATGAGAATGTGAGTGGAAATGACTCGTATCCATTGGTTTCCTTTTGTTTGTACTTGATAAACAATTAAGCAAGGTAACTGAGCACTCAGTAGAAACAGAACAAAGGAGAGATGCAGAAATAGAAAAGACTAATAGAAGAGAAAACATGTTGGGGGAGAGCAAGATATAGCTGCTACCTTAGCCTAGACTTTGAGGGAAGGAACAAATAAACTTGCTAGGATTTTTTTTTAAGTTTTTAAAGTATTTTTTTAAGTTTTTCAATACAGGGTTTCTCTGTGCAGCTTTGGAGTCTGTCCTGAAATTCACTTTGTAAACCAGGCTGGCCTCGAACTCACAGAGATCTGCCTGCCTCTGCCTCCCAATAAAAGGGAGGCAGATTAAAGGGATTAAAGGTATGCATTCAGCTATGGAATTTACATCACATAATAGATAATACCTTTTATTCCTGAATAAGACTATGCTTGCCCAATGGATACTACCCAAAACTGTATCCCACCAGTGCTGCAGAACACAAGAGTTGAACATTCTCCCTGGACAGTTAGTATTTTTATGTGTAGTATGTTTTGTGCTTGTTGATGAGTTAAAGCTTATTACAAAAATGTCTGCATACTTCCATGAGGGAAATGCATGAATGTTTTTGAGACATTAATGAGTAAATAATCTATTGTTCTGATATTTTATTTCCCCTTTTACCACAGTATTTTGTCTTCAAAGTTTATATTCTTCTCAAAATTATTTTAATGACCTTTAACCTTTCAGTTTGCATATAGACCCAACCACCTTTATCATTACTTCATAAATCTCAGATTATTTTTTTCCATGCAGTGTAGGGCTTTAGGAAATTGATCTAACAGAGGGATGGAAGAATGAAAAAAGGACAGACACATGTCCAGAAAAGATGGGATCAGGTGGGCTGTGTTTCCTCTAGTGGGCAGTACAAATTACATATTTATTTCATTCATCTGAGTCAGGAAGGTGAGTTTATTTTCTACAGAAGTAAGGAGGTGGGTTTATGGTATGTAGTTGAACAGAGACAAGCTTAGCTAACTTCTATAGAAGGCCTCTGTAGGGGAGCAGTCTCAGACTGTAGTTGCCTGGAAAAAGAAGCTGTGGTTGGCAGGTTGTGTATGCATTGCCAACATTCACCCTCATTTCTGTATTTTTCCCTGAGCCTATGTCAGAAAAGGCCTTACCAATCCCTGTGGATCAGGGACATTGGGGACCTGACTTGGCTGTGCTCACTACATAATCCATCAGGACTTTATTTGCTTCTTAAGCATTCAGACAGGCTTCCTCCACTTCCCTCACTTTTCTTCAAAGATTGCTAGACACAGGGGTTTTCTTTTCTCATGCCATTTCCTGAAACTAGATGAATAATAATATGACTACAGAGCAAACAATGTCACTCTGAAGGACATGCTGCATCTTTCCTGTTAGGGATACTTTCTGCATTATGGGAAAATTTTATTTATCCCAAGTATAGTTGGCTTAATAATTAAATAATATAATTTTTCTTAATTTATCTGTTTTGATTACTAGTCAACACAAACATATTTACCCATCATCTTCCTATCTTTGTAACTTCTTTATATTATTTTCAGTTCTCAAGTATTTGACTTTGTTATATTTTTTCTAATAAATTGATACACCTTTTAGATTTTAGTGTATTCCTTTGGGTCACATAGAAATTTGGAGTTTTATTAGTTTTGCTGTGTTATTTTTGTATGCTTCTAAATGTCAACCCTCAAACTGATTTCCCATGTGTTTTAGAACTTTTGAGATGGCTACTACCTACACCTAACTCCAACATGCTTTGTATCTCTGAGAATGCTGCGAGACCAAGGGTTCAGGTTGCTTTTTCTTCATAACCGCCTAGGTGCTGTGCCCATTACAATTTATTCACTTTTTGTTTCTCCATTAACAGTGGCATTTCTCAACTCTAAGTACAATGAGTTTTCTGTGTGATTTTTTGCAGATCATCTTCATTGTTGCCTGATATGTTTATTTTTCTTATGAAATTGTGCATCACCTTTTTATAACTTGATGAAAAAACACCTTTGAAACAGTTTAAAACAAATGATCATAAACGGTCTTACTTCTGATTAATTTAATCTTCAAATAGTTTGATTGGAAATTCTGAGCAACCGTGTAGTGAATTTTGATAAAAAAATTATATACATATATGTATATATATAGTTTATAAAAATTGTATATTCTTTTGTTTTTAAAGAAAATGAGTTCACTTAAAAGATGTGATGTTCCAAATTGACATTAAGAGAAAACAGGTTTATGGGCCTTTCTGTGTAGCCACTCCCACGCTGTGACTCCACTGGAGTTGTAAACTTTTTTCTGTTCTACAAGGCACAATGACAAGTAACCATTTTTGACATGTTTGAACATCGTAACATTACCACAGTGCTAATTTCAAGATCGCTCTCTTAAATTGTTTTCTGCTTAATTTTTGTTTTCCAGTGACATGTACCTTAAAAACTCTTGGCCACAGAGTAGTTCTCCATTGGCCAGAGTGCAGTTTGAATCTTACTGTGGAGGAAGAGGTCGTCTGTTCCAACCTCAATGGCACAGACAAATAGCACCGCATAGAGATGAGTTAGAATCTGCAACACCTCCAGGCTAAGCCAAGACTTGAGCCTACAATTCCTGAATTCCATCTCAGTACTATCTCAGTTCTGCTGTCCCAACTTTCCAATCTTCCTATGCTAGTCTTCTACGGCCTGGTTGAGTGCATCACCACTCAAGATCTGTGTGTGTTTTCATGCACTGGGAGGTAAAAGCACTGCACAGTCAAATCTGAACAAGCAGTATTAATAGAAATGTGCTAACAGGGAAAGACAGTTTGTTCTACAAGTGCCTTCGCGAAGTGCGAGCATTAGTTCAACATTTCTACCATCAAAATTTGCAGTTTGTATCTCTATGATCTCCAAAACATTAAACTACATAAGAAAGCATCTATTTTATCCACAGCAGATTGCCCATATCCATTTAAACTATGCCTCCAGAAAGTTATCGACAGAAGCTAGGCATATGGACTTTCTAAATTTAAGGAAACCTTTCTGGAGCTTAAAGATACATAGAGTAGGACTGGACCTACCAAGCCATGGTGAAAGACTCAAGAGGACCAGAGCCATAGGATAGAGGAAATAATTCTGTGTTATACAGGCACAGCTCTGTAAATTGGTATGGGAAGATATTCAGTAACATTTCCTTTGGTGGCCAGAAAGCAATTCAAAGAAATTGAAGAAACTCTTACAAGTATTTCCATCTTCCTTTTTAAAGATGCCTGCTGATTTAAGTCCACCACCTGTGCTTTACACCAATATTCAGCAATCCCTTTTTCAAAGTCGGGGGGGATTCATTTATTTTCACAAACCCAGCCCATTCTCCATAATTAGAAACATCTGTGCGTAAGCTGATCATCTTTTACAAATTATTATATAAAATCTAACTCTAAAACTGATTTTATTTTACGATCATCTGTGTAATAGTTTAAATTCTCACATATATTAAAATTATTTCAATAGAGAAGCTTTCAAACAAAAATCAGGCTAAATGAAGAGCCAATTGATAGTGACCGAGAGAGGGAAAATTGATTTTCTCAAACCTGACAGATCATCAATTATCAAGTATCATATCTAAATACATGCAACACTAAAAGGGCTCAGTATATTTGTAGGTATATTATAAATATACACATACATACATATATAATATCACACATACAGCATTTATGTAAAATAACTATAGGAGAATAGGTGACAAATTCAAAGAGAGTGGGGAATGTGGGAGTGGTAGGAGATAGAAGAAGGAAGAGTTGAAAGGATGTAAATCTAGTACTCATGTGTTAAATTCTTAAAATATAAAAAAATCTAAGTTTAAAAAGCTACAGAGCATATTGGAATTTTAAATCACTTGAAATAAAAACGTAGGTATAAGGTGAAAGTTATAGGTAACAATATTGAGTAGCTGGAGGTGGTAGGAGATAAGCAAAAGCAGATACCATCTTCTAGAAGCACAGCTTTGGGGCAGAGAAGAGAAATGGAGTGGAAACAGCAAAGATTTAGAAGTAAAATCAACAAAAACAAGAATGGCAGAGGAAGCAAGCAACAATTAAAAAGACTCGATCTCAAAACCTTTTCTTGATGAAGAAAATGAAATCACTGTGGTGAATTTTATGAAATAAAATAGTGCTCTGCTCTGCTTCTGTGGGTGGGGCTTGGGGAAGTGGCAGTCATGACATCCTAGCCTTAGAGTCCAGGGTCGGTATCACAATACCTGATGCAAACCCAGCTACGGAGAGATGCAACCCACAAACTTAATCCAGTAGGATTACCAGGACCCCTTTGGTGTTTCCTTGTCTTCCTCAGTTTAGAGGACAAATTTGAAGCAGTAATATATTTAAAAAGCATATATACACTGATATATATATATATACACTGATAACAACTAAGAAACTGTTTTAAGCCTGATAACCACGTGTAATTTTAAAAGTATTTTAATGTCTTTCAGAATCACATCCATTATTTTTTAGCATATTCATCCTCACCTTCATATCCTCCCACATCTAGCACCAATTCACTACTTTTTGTCTCCATTGTTTAAATCCATAGAGTCCAATTATTGCTGGCTATATACTCTTGGGTGTGTGCTTCTACACTAGAATGTGTTAGTCCCACCAAGAATCACATCCTAAACAAGCAAACAAACAAAAAAGTCACCATTTCCCTACAGATATTATCCCATTGCATGAATTTGCCACATTTCTATTATCCATTCATCTATTGATAGGCATTTTTATTGTTTCCATTTCCTGGCTATCATGAATAGATCAGCAGTGACCGTGGATGACCAAGTGTCTAGTAGCATGTAGATTCTCTTGGATGTCTGCCCAAGAATGGTATAGCTGCACAGTATGGTGAATCTATTTCAAGTGTTTTGAGTAACCTTCTTATTAATTTTCAAAGTGGCTACTTTAGTTTCCACTCTCACCAGCAGGGAATAAGTGTTTCCCTTCCCTGCTTCCATGCCACTTGCATTCCCCATCATTTCTGCAAATTTTAGGTGTTCTGACTAGCATAAGACCTGGTGTAAGATGAATATAAATTCTAGGTTGTAAATCCCATCTGTTGTGTAGCTAGTAAAGTTTTTTCCCCCATTCTGTATGCTTCCCCTTCACCAAAATGATGTGTTCTTTGTAGTACACCTTTTTAGTTTCATTAGTCCCATTTATATATTGTTCGTCATAATGTCTTTACTTCTTAGGTCCTGTTTAGAAAGTACTTTCTTGTGCCTTTAAGGGCAAGGCTATTCCCTGCTTTTTCCTTTATGATGCTCGGAGTATCCAGTCTTAGATTAGGGTCTTTATCCATTTGGAGTTGGATTTTGTGCAGGGCGGGAAATAAGGAATCAACTTTTCTTTGTGTAGTTATCTGATTTAACAGCAGCATTTCTTGAAGATGGTATCTTTTTCCCCAGTGTGCTTTGTTAAGAAACAGGTGTCTGTAGAATGTAGGCTTATATATAGGCCCTTTAAAGCAAGGAAATGGCAAGATGAAACCTGGGGTCTGAGAGAAATCTCCTAGTTATAAAGTGAAGGATGGAGAGATAACTGTGTAACAGGCAGAATGGTTGTTACCACCCAAAATTCACATTTCTATCCTTACTCACAACATGATAGTGATAGAAAAAGGATCCCCTGGATATAGTTAGGTCATCTGAATGGAATCTTCACTAATGCTTTCAGGTCTTTAGTGGAAATCAGAGATCTAGCTATTGCTGTTTTGCCATGACTGTAATCAGACATCTGCAGTCTACAACACAGTCACCTTTCCCATGGACCCCACCATACTAGCACCCTGGTCAAACCTTCAGCCTTTGGAAGTGTGAGGAATACATTTCTGCTGTTCCTGAACTGCTGAGCTATTAGTGATTTACTATAGTAACCTGAACTAACTTAGACAAATGGCGACAGACTGAATTGTGGATAAGACCAGGGATTACAACAGTGTCTGACAAACAGGAAGTGATAGAAAAATTGATGTTGTGTGGAAGCAGAGACCAATTTTGGTCCTTAAGAAAATCTGGGAGAAGAGTTATTGAGCCTGTACGATGCCTGTTACCAATGGTATGAATTAAGATTAAGGACCTAATGTGGTTCTGAAGTGTTGTGTATATTTCTGTGATAAAGCTGAATCCAGAGCAAAGAAAAAGTTCTAGCATTGATTGTCAAGCAAATGATTCCTTCTCATCACTTTCCTTAAAGATATTGTGCAGTTTCAACACAAGAATTCTATTACTTCTGAGCTTGCAGTTTTGCTGCTGGTTTTTGTGCCCAAAAAGGCTGGCACATTCCTTTTCCAGTTCTCACATTTGGCAGTGAACATGTCTGCCCTCAGTCTTCCCTACAAGTTTCAAATATATAAATGTTCTAATTACCAATAACCAAGAGAGAAAGAAGTCAGAGTACCCAGAATAGAAGAGCTGCTGCACAGTGTGCCTGGCTGAGTTAGGGTTGTTCTTGCTGTGATGAAATAGAATGACCAAAAATCAAATCGGGAAGTGTTTGTTTTGCTTACACTTTCATATCACTGTCCGTCCTAAGCAAGTCAGGACAGGAACTCAAATATGGCAGAGACCTGGAGCTCACATATAGCCATGGAGGGTGCTGTTTACTGACTTGCTCAGTATGGCTTCCTCAGCCTGCTTTTCTGTATAACTCAGGACCACCAGCCCAGTGATGGCCCCATCTACAAGAGGCTGGACCCTTCCTCATCAATAACTAATTTTAAAAAATGCCTTCTAACCTACCAGCAACTCGATCTTATGGAGGCATTTTCTCAGTTGAGGTTCTCTCCTCTCAGATGACTTTAGCTTGTATCAAGTGAACATAAAACTATCCAGCACAGATGATATGATAAGTTACATAAGTTATCCCAGAAATGGCATCTCTCTCTGCCCTTCTTTCTCCCAGCATTCAGTCCAGTCCTCTCTGCCTACTGAATTTCTGCTCTATCAACAGGCCAAGGAAGTTTCCTTATTCATTAACGGTAATCAGAGCACACAGTGGGGACTCCCACATCACACAATAGCCACAAATAACATAAATTATCTTGGAGTAACACTAACCAAACAAGTGCAAGACCTGTATGACAAGAAATTTTAAACTTTGAAGAAAGAAATTGAAGCAGACACCAGAAAATGGAAAGATCTCTTATGCTCTTTGGTAGGTAGAATTAACATAGTAAAAATGGCAAACTTACCAAAAGTGATCTACAGATTCAATGCAATGCCCAGCAAAATTCTTCACAGACCTCAAAATAATAATACTCAACTTCATATGGATAAACAAAAACACATTGTTATTTATGAACAATAAAGGAACTTCTGGAGTCATCACAATCCCTGACTTCAAACTCTACCACAGAGCTACAGTACTGCAAACAGCCTGGTGTTGGCATAAAAAGAGAAAGGAGGACCAATGGAACGAAATCAAAGACATAGATATCAGTCCACACACCAACGAACACCTGATTTTTTTACAAAGAAGCAAAAAATATAAAATAGAAAAAAGAAAGCATATTCAATAAGTGGTGCTGACATAACTGGATACCAACATGTAGAAGAATAAAAGTAGATCCATTTCTATCTCCATGTACAAAACTCAATACCAAATGGATCAAAGACCTCAACATAAAACCAACTATACTGAACCACATGGAAGAGAAAGTGGGAATACACTTGAATGCATTGGCACAGGAGACTTCTTCCTAAATACACCCCCAGTAGCACAGACACTGAGAGAAACAATGAATAAATGGGACCTCCTGAAACTGAAAAAGCTTCTGTAAAGCAAAGGACATGGTCAACAAGACAAAACAGCAGCCTACAGAATGGGGAAAGATCTTCACCAACTCCACATCAGACAAAGGTCTGATCTCCAAAATATACAAAGAACTCAAGAAATTGGTTAGCAAAAGAACAAATAATCCAACAAAAATGGGGTAGAGACCTAAACAAAGAACTCTTAACAAAAGAATCTAAAATGGCTGAAAGACACTTAAGAAAATATTCAACATCCTTAGCCATCAGAGAAATGCAAATCAAAACATCTATGAGATTCCATTTTACACCTGTAAGAATGGTCAAGCTCAAAAACACTGATGGTACATTTACCCAATTGAGTACTACACAGGAAAAAAAAATTGCAGGCAAATGAATAGATCTAGAAAACGTCATATTGAGTGAGGTAACCCAGACCCATAAAGATAATTATCACATGTACTCACTCATGAGTGGCTTGTAGACATAAAGCAAAAAAAAAAAAACACCTATAATTCACAATCCCAGAGAACCTAGACAACAATGAGGACCCTAAGAGAGACATACATAGATCTAATCTACATAGGAAGTAGTAAAAGACAAGATCTCCTGAGTAAATTGGGAGCATGGGGACCTTGGGAGAGGGTAGAAGGTGGGAGAGAGGAAGGGAGGAGAGCAAAGAAAAATAGTTCAATAAAACCAATTTTAAAAGATAAAATAAAAACTGGGTTCAAATAAAAAAAAACTACCCAGCACAGCATCGCACAGTCCATGACAGCAACATCCCTCATTTTTGTAATGATTATGAATGGATTAAGTGTGTTTGCTATATTTATAGACACTTCCGCTAATGAAGAAACCTTTCCAACACCTTAATACAACATTAATAATCCAGAATACTTTCTGATTAGTTTCATCGATATTTGTGATTTCCCAAGATTAACAGCTACTGCTTTGTTTCCTGCTGAACTTTTGATACAGATATTTTTCCGGCTCATGTAACGTGAAATGTCAAGGAACTGTCATCATACTGAAATAAGTTTAAATTTAGGCTAAGGACACTTGATCTTGGTGACAATGGCTATGTTGTCAAACTCCTGAGACTGATCATTTTCATAATTATCCCAATCTCGAAGAGGTACTTTAGTGGTTTGATTAGATTGGGGTTTTATAAAAGTATAGCAGAGTGAAGAAATCTAAAAGGAGTGAATATTCACAACCATTGCACAAGTAAAAATGCTCTCCAAAGATAACCTTGCTGTGTTTAAAATATTAGAAAGCCTAAAATTCCAGAAGAGATCACTCTGGTTATTTGCATTCTATATTACTAAGTACGTGTCTTCGTTAAACTGTTTTTCAATGGCACATGCTCCTGTGTTGTTTATTCATGATGTGGTAAGACTACTTTAAGGAAAAATACTAATCTTTTGAGCACTGGCTACAACATGAACTTCCAGAGATATCTTTCTAGTTTCTGGTTTCTCAAAACACGTAGAATTTGGTAAGGTCTTACTCAGTGGCATTGCTGACATTGGTCAATCCTAGGGAACTCATAATCCATCTCTTGTAAAACTGCATAAATTGTATAAATTAAGGGCTAAAGTAAATATCAGAGGCCAACAGGCCATAATATGGCTTTAAAGTGGCATTAATGCCATGGAATTGCAGATATTCCCCAGGAGTTTATGCTATGTCCTAGGGATCTCTCAGTGATTTTTGCACCCACTGGAAATCACATTATATATGATTACAAAAGATAATGGATTTAGAAATCTTGCATGTGTAAAGAGTTGTTTTTTCAGAGCACACAGTTGATTCTCTAGTAAAAAAGAGTAAAAACTCACTCTAAGTCTTTACTAGATGTTTTGGTCGTTTGTTTACATGATTTCTATACCAATAGTTGTGTAATGTCTGTGTGTTCTCACAGAAAACCTTTCCACATACAAAGTGATCTAAGGAAAAAAATTTATTTTGCTCCTGTCATAGGTTCATGGCTGGTGTCACTATAATCAAGCATATAATAAGAGAGGAGTATATAAATTTATCTAAATTTCCATGGTTCAAAACCCATTTTAAGAAAATTAATACACAAAGAAATGCATATACTTTTCTGTTTTCATGGCTTTCCTGATGGAGAAGCAAGAGCCATGGAGAAATGTGATTAGATGATGAAGGGGTATGATCCAAAGTAATCACCTTGGGACTTTAGCAACAGAGCTGTTTAATTTTCCTCTCATGTTCCTGAGCTAAGGATGCTTCTTCCCACTGATAGAAAGAAAATAGTTCTGGAAAAAAAGTTCTTATGGTCTACTTTAGGAAAGAAAGTGCAGCTTCCTGGGATCTGGTGCCTGTTCCACTCTGGAGAAGAAGGTGAGCAGTGAACATGACTTCTGCCACTTTGCTTTTGTAGATGCCAAGATGCTATAGTTGGGAGGAGACTGTTCTGAACCCATCAATGGAGTGTCTGTCCTTTAAGGTCAGGGACTGGGAGGTTTTCACATTAGGTGTAGCAACATGTAGTGGAAAACCTGGCATATCTTCTGCCTCAGGCCATGCCAGGCAAGAAAATCACAAGAAATATGATAAAATAGAGTAATTGGGGCACAAAGCCTGGGGTAGATCCATTGGCTTGTGTCACCAGTGAGGGAAAGGCAGGAATGGTGATTTTCCACCTACAGATGCATCAGGTTCTGTTCCTAGAAGGGTTGTTTCAGGGGTGGGTGTGACAGGTTCAATAGATGGCATCCAGGCAAGGTCTGAATGATGAACACAGCCTCTTCAGTGATACTTTTGTGCACTGAAGGACCAGACACCTGCTGACATATCTGTCTTCCACTGGATTCCCTCATCCCAATTTAAGTCCAACCTTTGAGCTACTCCAAGAAGCATCAAGCAGTAAAGGGATGAAGAATAAACTCGAATTTCTTTCCCCAGCAGAAACTCTGGTGGTGCTAAATTAATTGGGAGTGGCAGTGCTTTGCAGCTGAGCAAGTAGCCCTGGAAGAGCCACTGTCTGAGTCCTCACAGTCTAGGCCCAAGCCAGGGACTTGGATGGCATGTTTTTCTATACCTGGCTGCTGGTAAGCTTTATGTCAACTTGACACAGACTAGAGTCCTTTGAAGGTATGAGCCCCAATTGAGAAAATGCCTACACTAGATTCAGCTGTAGGCAGGACAGTACTAAGGGCATTTTTTTTAAGTAGTGGATGATTTGGGAAGCCCCAGCCCATTCTGGATGATCCACCCATGGACTGGAATTCTATAAGAAAACAGGTTGAGCAAGCCATGAAGAGCAAGCCAGTAAGCAGCACTCCCCCATGACTTCTGCATCAGCTCCTGACTCCAGGTTCCTGCCCTGTTTGACTTCTGGTCCTGACTTGCTTCAGTGGAGGACTGTGATGTGGAAGCACTAGCCAAATAAGCCCTTTCCTACCTAACTTGCCTCTGGTCATGGTGTTTCATAATAACAATAGTAACCCTAACTATGACACCTGGTAAGAAGAGAGCCTTGGGGAGAATGAAGCTCAGAATGCCACTAGTTCAAGTAAGATGCAAAACCCAAATTAACTCACACCCCTGGCTCTCTTGCCTCTCTTGGCAGTAGAGAATGCTGCTGCCTTTCCTATTTCTCTACATTTAGGAAACAGGTGTAGAGGAAAGTCATAAGAATGAAACAAGAATCAAATAATACAACCAATTAATTTATAAAGGTAAAAGGCTTATATCGTTTAAGAAAACAGCTGCTGAAAGGAACAAATTAATAGTTGAATTTTAGCAAAAGAGAAAAAAAATATGTTGCAGTGTTTTTCCCCCACAGAAGAAACTCAAGGAGAATTAGGCACATTTGACAGTAGGGTATATTTAGATTAGGCAGACTTCTTTGATACAAGGGTTTGCTTTCTAATAAGGAGTACATAGTTTAACTGCTTCAGATATGGCCTGATTTCTGGAATGTTTTGCCTCCTATTTTACAAAAGTTTGCAACTACTTAATTTCTTTTCTGAGTTAAAGAAAAAGATCAACTGCTTTCATTTCTTAAAAAAACGAGCAATCAGAAAATTGATCAGATAGTTTGATTTGAGCAGCCATCCATATACTCACTGCATACATCTTCCTGAAAATCATAGGCTTTTGTCCTCAGAAGGTAAATCTTAGTAAAACTATCTTTTTAGATAAGAAAAGTTAGTACTAGGAATCTGAAGATTTAAAGCACACCTTTTTTTCAGATCTCTCTCTCTCTCTCTCCTGTCTACACATACACACACACACACACACACACACAGAGAGAGAGAGAGAGAGAGAGAGAGAGAGAGAGAGAGAGAGAGAGAGAGAGATGATGACTGATTGTTATTGCTGTATAGAATCTGCACCCCTACAGTGATGTAATGGCTGCTGAGAGAGGGAGAAGCAGTCTTCTCCAGGCACAAGCCCATGAGGTTATTCAATCCCAGGCATTCTTCCCTAAACACATAAACATATGAGCAGCCTAATGGAATCAGCAGGTTTGTTTATAAGTATATATGTACAGCGATAATAATTAATAACTAGAGGTTATGAATTGGAATAGGACTGGGTTGGGGCTATAGGAGGACTCGGGAAAAGAAAAGTAACAATGAAATGGTGTAAATACAGTGCTCATACTGAAAGTTCAAAAGTAGCTCAATAAAATTAATAATAAATTTGAAAAGAAAGGAACAATATTTTAAAAAGTGAAAGTTTTCTGTAATAGTTTTAAAAGTCTGCATCTATTACAAAAATGACAGGTTCATTACTGTACATGTGTTTTCACATCTAACCTTATATAACAATTTATGTAAGATCCTGCCTTTGAATATTCACACATAAAAATAAATCTGTCTTGAAATGTAAGATCCATGAAATTCATCACCCCTGCTAAAAAACATAGTCTGTACCAATGCACTCAACACAGTGTCTGAATTCACAGGGAGGTTGTAGCACCAATGGGGCCCCCACGTGAATCTGCTAATTGAATCCTCCCTAGGCGGAGGAAATGAGGTGGCTTTGGCTTTTATCCCTGGTAGATAATCTTGGCGAATTGACTCACCACTTTAGAATTGGTCTTTTAGAGAAAAATCACTTTTAATGCTAAATTATTAAACCTCAGCTCTTTTACACGACTTTAAGAACGACACTGGCAGTGTAGAGTCTTTGGTGGTTTCTATGGCAGCAATTCCTCATTTTATGCCTTTTTCCCAACCATGTTATTGTTTACACAGTATTAATAATAAGTATTAATTCCTAAAGCAAAAAGAATTCAGGTTTCACCTATGACAAAGATCTGTCACAATAGCTACAAAATAGTCTCGCTGCCTTAAAATATTTAGGATGCCCCTGATATTAACACGTGCTCTCTCAGACATTTCAGGGACAATAGATTCAAAGAAAACTGGAATGTGCTGGGAGGCAATGAGGAACCGGATCTGCACCAGTGATAAAAAAGAATTGCAATAAGGTGGCTCATTTTCCCTCATAGTTTTATACATGCCCTGCTTCCTGAACACCACCATACAGCAAGAGCATGCTCACTACAGCAAGGTTGTTCTGCCCACTGGTCTTAGCAAAGAGGTGTTTCTAATCTACGGGGGGCTGCATTTTTCCTCTTCTCACTTCCACTTGGCTGGAAGTGAATTCACTTTCATATCTCACCTGTAGGTAATACGCAGACTTCAAATAACTCCAGTCTTCTTTGATTATTCAATTTAGAGATATTTTTGCTTTTGTTAATCAGAAAGGGTTGAGTTTACTGATTACATTTACAATGACTCTTACAGAGCAGATGCAGTAAGTGTTCTAGGATTGTTTCATTTAAACTTGAAAGTAACATGAAGGAAGTATGTAGCCACTCCATCCCCATAGCATCTCCTTTCTCACACTGAATGCTCCAGCAAAACTCAAAGGAGCTGGGACGCAGAGTTACTTTGAGAATTACTGCTCCCAGTTAACTAAGAGATGTCTTTGTGTGAGGAAAACTGTCCATCAGTCGGAGGCAGAAAGAAGTGCTTCAGCCTATAGAAGGGACTGGTCCTGTGGAAAGATAGTCACAGGAGCTCCATGACTAAGGGCCACAGCAGGATACTCTAGAGGAGTTTCATGAGGATCCAGGGATGATGGTTTGCTAGATGCCTTGAATCAGACCAATGACTCACTGCAATGAACACTTTGTGTGTGGGGCTGATTGGACAAAAGGGTATATACTGCATGACACAGGGCAGCTCCCAGTGCCAATAAGGTGAATGAAAAGGTTTTGGAAAGAAGGAGAAGCAAGGTGGTTTTGTTGTTGTTGTTTGTTTGTTTGTTTTGTTTTGTTTTCTTATTAATTTGGTTTGGGGGGTTTTTTGGTGGAAACATTGCAGGGGTGAGGGGCAGATATGGAAGGACTTAGAGATGAGTGAGATTGGGGTGCATGATGTGAAATTCCCAAAGAATCAATAAAGAATTGTCTTTTTTTTTTTTTTGAAAAAGTACTCCAGTTTTTCTGAGTAGATGGAAAGCCCTTTGCTCTCTGGGTCATTTCTGCTCATGGCAATGATGCTTCTCACCTTCTCACTGATGAAAAATGCCTGTAAGTCTTCCTCAAGCATTGGAAGTTTCAACTATTCAGTCACTTACAGGATACCCTTGGGAGATGGATGATGTACTGAACTCTCCCTGTAGATGCCCAATGCTTCCACATGAATGTTCGTTTCTTTGTTCTCCTACTGAAACATAAGTGTGCTCCCTCTCCAGAGATTTGCATTTGTAGAAGCGAATGTTTCAAACTAGATGTGGTAGCCATACATCTGTAATCAAAGCCCTCAGCATGATGAGGCGAGAGGATTTGGGAGTTTGAGGCCAGCCTGAGCTGCAAAGCTGGAGCAAATATAAGAAGGAAAATAATACAAAAGATGGAAACAGAAAATGAGAGAAGAGGGGAGGAAAATGAAAAAGAAATGGAGGGAGAGAGAGAAGAAGAAAGGAAGGGAGGAAGGGAGAGAGGAAGGAGGGAGGAAGGAAGAAAGGAAGGAAGAGAAGGAAGAAGGAGGGGAGAAAGAAGGAAAAAGGAGGGAAAGAAGGAAGGAGAGAGGGAGGGAGGGAAGGACAAAGGAAGGTTGGGAGGAGAAGAAGGGGAAATCAGCTTTCCATCTGAGAAGAGAGCAGGGAAACTATGAAGGAGCACAAGACCGTGAAGGAAGCGCTGTAGCACATGACAGGGATGGAGGAGACAGTCCTACAATCACATGTCAGTACAAAGCAGGATAGCTCCACCGCCACTTGTCTCTCGGCGCTGTCACTGAAACAAATCAGACTGAATACATCTTGAGAAAGAAACACATAAGGCTAGAATAAAATGCTAACACTCCTTTCACCCTTACTTTCCCTTTCTGTTGCAAATTTGAAATGTGCTTAAAACAATGTCCGGAAAGAGACGGGAAGGCATTTTTATAAAGCATTTATTGAACAGGAAATGGTAAGGACTTTGGGAGAACTTAATCTGGTACAGGTTCTGGGAGATTGAAAACCTGTTTTCAGAATGTGTTTTGTCTGAGAAAAGATGCTCCCTAGGAAGCCACTGTGGCTTCCTACCCCGTCCCTCAAGCAGCTTAGATCCAGTCATTACTCACTGGAAGAGGGTTTCTGAGGACTGGCTTTCTTGACGCCGGATCATGTGATTCCTTGTGGTGGGGACTGTCCTGAGCACTCAGAGCATCTAACAGCTGGCTCTACACAGCGACTTCTGAATTCTGACAACCAACACTATCTCCAATCATGGCAGAATGTTCTTGGAGAGATTCCAGGTGTCCGTGGAGGACCAAACTGTACCCAGTTTAGAACTAGTGATAGAGCTTCCAAACCTGTGTTTCATGAGAAGGCAGAACATCTTGGAAACATGTTCCCAGTCTTTCCTCTTCATATAGATCTTCACTGAACATGAGAACATGAGAAGCTTTTGTTTCTGCTGGGCCAATGTGTTTAAGCATAGATCTAGTTTATGAGAACATCTTTTGGTGGTTCGTGCAACTTTTTGAGATTTAGACACCCTCTGGCATGGCTTTTAGTAGCATAGAGTTTAGGACAGAAAATTTTAGTCTACTGTTATTTTAATCAATCCTGTGTTCCAAATCGCTGAGCAGGAAGGTCACTATTTTGTGATTAAGTCTCAAGATCATGAAATAAACACCTTCAAATGAAGCAAATTTCATTCTTCCCAGAGCTTAATAGATTTGAAGGAACTGTACCTACATAGAAGAGGGGAAAAATGGAATGTATAGGAAAGGCCCTATTCATAACTTCCAAGAATTGAGTGCTGACTGACCTATATTCATTTCTCTTGCAAAAACAACTACATGGAATCAGAGAAATCAATATTATGAGGTGATAAGTGAGAATACTCTGCCTAGAATATGGTGAAGTAAAACCATAGAGTTCTGGCCTGAGGGTGGGTTTAATGGTAACACACTAGAATGGCATGCACACAACGCTGAGTTCATCTTCAATACAGCACAAGCAAAGCCTATAACTCTGGGGTCCTATGTTCTACCTGAGGATCTTTGTGACATGTGTTTTAATGATACTGTAAAATGGATGACAAATGAAAAGTAGCATCCAGATAAGTAAGTGTCAAGTACTGAAAAGGTCTCACTGACTGGAGCTGGGAAGCAGCAAGGCTTTGAAAAGGGGTCTATTCTCTCCTTAACCTCGTTACTGTCTTCTTCTTCTTCTTCTTCTTCTTCTTCTTCTTCTTCTTCTTCTTCTTCTTCTTCTTCTTCTTCTTCTTCTTCTTCTTCTTCTTCTTCTTCTCCTTCTCCTTCTCCTTCTCCTTCTCCTTCTCCTTCTCCTCCTCCTCCTCCTCTTCCTCCTCCTTCTCCTCCTTCTCCTCTTCTCCTCCTCCTCCTTCTCTCCCTCCCTCCCTCCCTCCTCCTCTCTCTCATAATTTTTATATTTCTTCTTCCTTTCTCTCCATAGACAGACTCAGGCCTCTTCTTCATGGTATTTTAGGTTCTCATGACTTCACTGAGAAAGGGACTTCATCTGGCTATGGATTTAAGTTAAGTTTAGCCCAGATTCCAAACCACCTTGCTTTAATGCTTTAAATTCATTGAGTTTTTGTGACTATCCATGGGACTAGATGCTTCCAGATCAATGTTTGCTGTTCATGATCTGATGTCAGGGGAAGTAGACACAGACACAAAACATGTATAAGGTCACATAGACAGCCCATTCAATAAGATGTATAGAACAATGTAGCTCATCCCAAATAAATTATGGATAAAACAGAAAGCCTGAATTATGTGTATTACCATCCACTGATATGTTTAATGATAGTAGTAACAGTAACACAAACCATAGTAATAACACTCAGCATTGTCTGGCAGGTGTCAATCACTTTTATGTGTGGTCTTTGCTCATTTATTTAGTTACATGCCATAGCAAAATTCCCATTTTAAAGGCAATGAAACAAAAGTTCAAAACGATTTAGGTCATAAACAACCAATAAACAAGAGTCAGAACTCAAACCTACATGTCTGGCTCACTATCTCTTAACCACTCCTTAAAATAAAAATTAATATAAAATATGACTTCAGGCAATCATGTACTTCTAGTTTGGAAAATTGCCTAAGGTAAGATGGCATTTCAGAAGAATTATCAGTCAATATTAAACATATCTATAGTTATTGACCAATCATGTACATTGTGACTGAATTTCTGTACCAAGAGGGACGTGTTTCATGAAAGTTAGTGCATTTTGATTTGTCTCACTAATATTTTGCCTGGTGCTTAAAGTCCAGAACTGTTAACCCAACAGTTGCCCACCGTACCCAGAACTGTGTTCCCATTGCTCACTTGAAGCCGTCTTGTGATACTTGATCTCTGCTTCCACCCACCTGAGAGAGAAGGGGTTGTCGGCTAAGTTTGGGCATACCTCTTGTCCTCATTGGTTACTTAGAAAAAAAATGGCTTGATCTCATTATATGCAGCAGAGCATTCTGAACCAGGTGTTGGACTCTATCTACACCTACAATCAGAGGCCTTCTTCAGTTCATGTGCTTTCTCCCGTATGTGCTTTATTTTAAGTATGGTGGCCAATATGGCCACATCCTGTAGACTTCTACTACTAGGTGTTATTTCAGGATCAGGAAATGCTAGCTTTTCACATTTTTCTGACATTAATTTCAGTGAAGAAAAAGGTTGATACACTTTTCTTTTTCTGTGTTCCACAGTTGTGCCCAGAAGAAGGCTGATGGCTCTGTTTTCTCATGGCATTATTTTCATTATTTTTTCTCAAAAAAATTAGCAAATCTTTTTATGTTTGTATTCAGTATGAGTCTTAAGAATTAGGGATGATACTAAGCATGGAAATTTAGATTAATCTGCTATTTTTTTAACTGAGTCAAGAGGATTGACTCTCCTTATTGCCTAACCATTTTATCTGACTTTAGTAGACAAACTCTCAGGCTCTATTTTTAACTTCACGTTATTTAATTTTCCTAAATTTGTTGTCTGAATTCAGTTGAATAAGCATTTACTGAAACATGTGAAATGAAAAAACACAATGATGCTTCTCTAGTGGACTCTAAGAATGGTGACACCAAGCTAACAAAAGGGCTAACTTTGGTTTGGGGAAGGAAGACAATAAAAGAAAATTTACATGTCAAAGTAAGCATACCCAGATTGCAAACTAAGGATGTGTCACATCAGGGGTGATATGCAAGCCAAAGGATCATTATACTAAAAGAACACTATAATAATGTCATTTGAGTTAAAAGGAAATAGCAGTAGTTGATTAGGAATAGACCAGAAAAGCCTTCATTGTAAGACAATATGCATAAAGAAAAAAAATGGTCAAGAACTAGGACAAATACATATATGCACAAGTTAAAAGAATGATTTGATTAAGTTCAATAGTAAAATAAGTCTGAAGAAGAGTGAAATTGCTGGCAGAATATTTCTGGGAAGCTATGTACAATGTGATTATAAACAAGATGGTGGTTCCAGGTACCCTAGGGCTCTTGCCCTTGTTCTGGTACTAAATTACTTGTGTAATATGACCTCTGAACTTCAAGGTTCTCCTATGTAAAATGGGAAAATAACAATAATCATTTATTAAATTCTCAAAAAATTATTTTAAATTACATTTTAAAAAGGCTCTACTTTACTGCTCTGTAGGAATTAAATGAGCTAAACCATTTAAGGTTTATAAAAACTAAGAATTTGTTGCTTAATCTTATCTCCTAAAAACTCTTGAGTCAAACAATTTGATAGAAAATTATCCAATGAGTAAAATCAAAACTGGGTCTTTTATTGACTCACTTCACCAACATCTAGACTGCCTTTGTGAATTAAGTCAGTTTAAAATAAAAGGAAAAGTTTAAGATATGCAACTCTTTCAACTTGAAATGCTTTTTAAAATCATATAATGTTTGGATCCCATCCACTCCCCATTCTCTTCATTCCAATTATTTCTCTATCAATTAAAAAAAAATCCCACTTTTTACATCCAATTTCATTTTTTAATTGATTTTTATTGAGCTCTACATTTTTCTCTGCTCCCCTCCCTGCCTCTCCCCTCCCCTTCAACCCTCTCCCAAGGTTCCTATGCTCCCAATTTACTCAGGAGATCTTTTATTTTTCTACTAACCATGTAGATTAGATCTATGTATGTCTCTCTTAGGGTCCTCATTGTTGTCTAGGTTGTCTGGGATTGTGATTTGAGGGCTGGTTTTCTTTGCTTTATGTTTAAAAATGTGTGTTCTCTATTGTCTATCTATCTACATATATGCATTCATACCTATCTACCATCTATCTATATATCTAACTCTTTAAATTTGATGCATACTGAGTTCACTTAGTATTTTCTATATGTTCATGAGTATAGAACCATCTACTGAAGTATGGGTACACTCTCAGGGCCTGCCTTTCTGAACAAAAGTGACCCCCACCCCTGCTTGCCCTGTCATCATCAACTACTAATAGCTCCTCAGTTAAGGGTTGGACTTTATCATCCCTGCCCCATCCATGCTGGGAATTCCCTTGACTTGATCTTATGCAAGTCATTTGCTTGCCATTTCAGCCTTGTGAATTTATGTGTGAAACTGTGCTGTCCTGTTTGACAAATGTTGTTTCACTAGAGAAATCCACTCCCTCCTGTTCTCACAATCATTCTGCTCTCTCTTCTGCACTCATCCCTGAACCTTTGGGGAAAGGGCTTGACATAGATGTCCCATTTAGAAATGAACACTCCACAGTATCTTATTCTGCATATTCATCAGTACTTGGTCTCCATTAATTGCTCTTTTGAGAGTTGAGAGACACACTAATTTGTTGGCATAAAGATAAGAAATTGGGGGAAATTTATTACTGTGTATATTTAGTAAAATGCTACTACTATTTTCTCCCCTGTGATCTATGTCCTTAGCCAGCCATGAGTTCATAGCCCAGGTAAAGGTACCAGGCATGGAGTCTGCCTTATGATCAGGAAGTGGTTGATTACTTCTGTGGCCTTCAGGCCACTATTGTATCAGTGGCTTCAATTTGTCAGGCCAGTCATTAGGGTAGCCTGTGTGATTCACAGGTGGGTGAGACTGATAATGGCTTTTCTCCTCAGGTAGCTCTCCTAGCACCTTCCAGCCCTATGAAAGCTAGGTAGTAGGGAGGAAGCTTCTGGAATGGCATCAGTTCGATTTCCTCATTTTCTATGATTCAGGTATGTGATGACTTCTCTTGATGCTGTTAATAAGAATGTCTTCTGAACAGAAATGGGTGGGCAGTTCTTGGGAAATCTGCACACTGGAATCTGAAAAAAACCAAGGTAATGATATTATAGCTATCAATACACTCTGAAGATACCGAGTCTTGAAACACTAAATCCACATCCTTCACTCAAAGGCTGTCATATTTTATTTTAATTCTCATTTCATATCTGTTGCCATATTTCATATATAAACTCCCGAAAGAACCAAAGCATATAGCAAATAGCCAATTCCCCTAGATTTTTAAATATAACCTCATATTGGTTTTGTGCCTTTTAGTTACCAATTTTGTAATATTTTTCTTTGTATGTTGCATTTATTAATTTAATTTTAATTTGTATTAATGTTGTGTGATGTATGTGTGGGTGCTCCAACGCCATGACACGTGTGTGTAGGTCAGAAGATAATTTTGTGAAGACAGTTGTCTTCTTTTACCTTTACTTAAATTCTTGTGGTCAAACCCACATTGTCAGGGATGAACAGAAAATTATTTGAGTCACCTCCCCAGTCCTTAACTATTTTTAATTAACAATAAAATTGCATGTATGCTGTGTATGGTGAAATATGTTGACATATGCCAATGTTGTGTAATTAAATCATGATAATTGTCACAGAAGTGATCTCAGAATTTTTTTAGAAGTGGGAACAATCTGGTCTCCTAAAAATGGGCTCAAAACTGAGTAGTAGAATGCTTGTCTAGCATGTGTAAAACTGTAGATTCAATCCCCAATATCTGAAAGACAGACACAGAGAGAAAGAGAGAGAGAGAGACAGAGACAGAGAGAGAGACAGAGAGAGAAATGGAGGGAGGGAGAAAGGGAGAGAGGGAGAGGGAAAGAGAGAGAGATCTATAGCCAGTAATTTTTACGACTTTGGTGCCAGACATTTTATGTGACCACTAAGGATTGAACTCAGAATCATGCTCATGGGGCAAACACTTTGCTGATTGAACTTTCTATCCATCATGCATGATGTCATTTTCGGTAGCTGATGGTTCATTGAAGGCCACTCGGGCTGACTCCGTATCTTGACTCTTGTGAAAACTGCTGCAATGATCATTGAAATGAAGATAGACTTTGGACATATGTATTTCTAAATTTTTGTGTATAAATTCAGACTTAGAACAGCTAAATAGATGTGATGGTTAGTCTGTGTTTTAGCAAGAGATTTATTCTATTTCTCTTGCCAGCCAAATGCCCTTGTTTGTTTACATTGCCATTGACAGGGTGCGAGAGTTGACTTTCCTCTATATTCTTGTCAAAAGTCAGTATCTCTTTGACACTACCTACTCTAACTCACGTGAGGTCTGCCACTGTTGCTGCAATCAGGATTTTCCTGAGGAGCTTCACATACACACTGCTAATCCATTTGTCATCTTTTGAGAAATGTCTATTTGCTTGGATCCTTTTTCCATTTTAAATTGAGTTATTTGTTTAATTGACATTGAAGTGTGAAAGCACTATATACACAGATTTTGTGATTGTGAGCAGCATGGTTTCCCTCTTAGATCAAAGTAAGTCTGAGGAATGTTGAAAAACTTCAATCAGAATTTACTAAATGAGAGCATTTTGCTGATACTGCGTGAATAACATGATTAACACTCAACTTGGGAGATTTTTACACTACTTTCCACTCTTGTTCCTTTATCTGCAGGAATCATTAATGTAAAAAGAGGTTCTATTATAGCTCATCCTCTGCTAATAATTGTACATCAGAACTCGCTCATCTGAGTTTCACAAATCATTTTCATAACTTACAGTGTTGTTGAAAAGTGGACTTGTGACAGCATTTTAAACTTTTGTGCTTGAAGTACAGATTTCAAAATAAAGTATTGAGCTAATCAGAGGAATCATGAAGCTGAAATGGCATTTTTTACACAGAAATTAATATTGTAACTATATGTCGAGTCAGTAATTTGTAAATAGAAAAAACTCAAATCTACAGTCATCAAAAGTCCATTTAGAGGTCTTTATTCTAAAGACTTGAGTAAATACGCCTCCTTACATGAGCCCCATTCCTGCTTTGATTTGTGGATCTTCTCATATCCTCACAGTCCCTACAGCCAAATTGTCATCCATGGTATATCCGTCCCTATAACGAGCAAATTGTTGCTCTTGAGGGCCTCAAGTGGCAAATTCTCAACCTTTCACCTCAAAGCCATATAGGATTCATCTCTTCTCTTGTTCTCTTTCCATCCATAAAGGAACACACGTATATTTAGACTTAAGACCTCCCTTTGAAGGGGGAGCAACTGTCATTATGGTTTGTGCACAGCTGTAAGGTTTTCTTGAATCTGGAATTGTTGCTAAAACCAGGATTGTAACCCATATTAGTAGAGAGAAATTTAACACAGGGATGCTGACAGATTCTCTCTCTCTCTCTCTCTCTCTCTCTCTCTCTCTTTCTCTCTCTCTGTAGCCATTGCTTCAAATTATTTTTATTTCCAAAAAAATTATTCCTAGGAAAAATTATCCATTTGAAAGCTGGGCCAGGTGGCACATGTCTATAATCCCAACAGTTGAGAAGATGAGGTCGGTGGCTACGTTGTGCCAGGAGTTCAAGACTAGGCTGGACCAGATAGTGAGAACAGAGAACAATATCTCAAAAATATGTACATATTCATGAGTAAAAGAAGAGAGGATTCTTACTGTTCAATGGGCTATCTTTTTGTCATTTTAGAGTGTGACTCTGAATATACTCATCAGCTGTTTCCTGAAAACTTTTTTTTCTTTTCTCTTTTTCTTTTTTTTATTTTTTTCATTAAAAAAATTTACACTTCCTCCCCTTCTCCCATTCCCATCCCACTCCCCCACTAACCCTCCTCCCTCCTCCTCCATCCTTAAGAGAGGGTAGGGTACCCTGCCCTGTGGGAAGTCCAAGGTCCTCCCCCCTCCATCCCAGCCTAGGAAGGTGTGCATCCAAATAGACTAGGGTCCCAAAAAGCCAATACATGCAGTAGAGACAGGTCCCATTGCCATTATCAATGGCTTCTCAGTCCACCCCTACTGGCAGCCACATTCAGAGAGTCCGGTTTGATCACATGCTCATTCAGTCCTGGTCCAGCTGGATTTGGTGAGCTCCCATTAGATCAGGCACACTGTCTCAGTGGGTGGACCAACCCCTCGCGGTCCTGACTTCTTGCTCATCTTCTCCCTCCTTCTGCTCTT